>JAHQIW010000858.1:0-109891 GCA_019055375.1 Parelaphostrongylus tenuis | reverse complement strand
AACCCTCAACAGAATTGGGTCGGAGTGACTGTCGCACTGCTATGAACTATTCTAATATACCTAAAAAAATTGAGTGATGAGCAGAAACTCGAACTTTGACGGAGTTTTAACCCGCGTTTCACCCCATACGGAGGACGTATGCTACCACTGCAACCGATAACACTGTGAACAAGAGAACTTAAAACATAAGGAATTTTGATTATTCAGTTCATTTTTTTTGGTGAATCTATATTTATGTAATCTATTGAGAAGCTTTTAGAATATTGTTTTGAACGTAAGCCTATTTTGCAAAAAAAAAAATGATAGTGTGCTCTACTAACGAAGAGTAAGATAACGTTCTGCTTTTTGTGTAATTTGTTCCCGTGCTTGAACTTTACAGGTGGTTTTGTTAACAGTTATATAGTAAGATTCTGAATGCAAAAAAATTCTAATTGTTTGGGATTTTATTGAATCAATCTTTTACATTCATATTTATATTATAAAGAGCGCTCAGTCGTGGCTATGAAACCTTACTCTTCAATTCGAAGGCAACGTCTTTCTTATAACAAGGCGTTTCCAACACTTTTTTTTCACATTTTTTGACGATACTGCGAGAGTATAATCCAAAAAATAACATTTTCTATAAATGATTTTATTGTGGAGTACTTCTTCGTGAAGAGTCAGTTTCTGCACAGAGAATTTTCAATTATTTCACTGATCTTGCAGATTTTTCTCCTCAAAAGTTTTCGTCACTCAGCAGCTTATAAGTCAGCATCAAGTGGATAACGTTTGCCTCCACTCATACACTAGCACCAGCCAACAATTTACCCCTGTTCCGTTGACTCTGTACTTCTTTCCAATCAACAAATAGTACTTTCGGATTTGCCTGAACTAATAGTAGTGAATCAATAGCTCCAGAATGGAAATTTAGCACCCGCGTATGGTTTTCTGGAAGAGCTGTCATAGTGTGGTGTATTAACGAGGAGAACAACACGCCGAGGTAGTTAGCCCATTTGTTGAACATGACAACGGGTTTCGTTGGCAGTTTAAATAGCAAAATTTAGATGGTCCATACACTTCATCGCCACAAAAAATAGCATATCAGCGGATTAGATTTCAAACGGTATTTCTAAAAAAGGAGGCGTCTCATACGTCTCAAAAATCCGCATTTCTGGAAGAAAAAAAGGAACTTTATTGCTGAAACATAGGCCTCAAACGAAGCCATTATCAATCATTCAAATGCGCAAATCTTAGAGAGTCAGAAGTATAACTGTATTTTTGAAGAGGCCTTTTTTCAGCGCTGGCACTAAAAGCAACATTCTTTCACGACGCGTGACGTACTATCGTGCTTATATTAAGCAGGATAGAGCTCTTCGCTAAAACTATTACCGACCAACAGATAGCGTAAATCTCAAAAATTCCAAAAGTATTGTTTTTATGAATGCCTTCTGACAGCACTGTAGCAGGAAAAAACGAAGCGGGTTCCACAATTATTGAACGTTATCGCGCGTATTTTCCGCACAACAAGCTTCATCCCTTAGCGCACTAGTAACCCTGGGATAGGGTGAGTTCTAAGAGATTTCAAGAGTGTATTCGTTTCTTTGAGAAGGCCTCATAACGCTACGCGTAGGAAGAATAATATTGTGTTTTACAAGTGCCTACACACGTTAACGCACCGCATTTTATCGTTATCTATTTGGAATTGTTTTCCGCTCCGGAAAAGTCTCTAGGTTTTTTTGTGTAGAGATTTGTATAGAAAACTTTGATTTACTGTGTTGTACAGACTCCTGGTTCTTCAACCTCGCTGCCATTTTGCGAAATAAATCCGACTTCTAAACTTAGGTTCAACCCTAAGCATCTATGCCTATTCACGAAAAGCATGTGAGCATGCAGAAGAATCATTTAGGTATCAGAAATTATAGCATTTTCTTTACACTTTGCTATTAGAAAGATAGAAAATCATAATTAAGTAGGAAAAAATTGCACGTCATTTGCGAAGCGCGCTGCGCAGTTTGTCGTTCGAGTAGTACGATCCACAATCACTTATCAAATCATAGCCGCAAACCATCAGGCGGTGTGATTGAAGCTCAGTCTTATGTTTCCTGCTGCATTGCGCCAAAACGATCTTTTCATAAAACAAGCACAATGTTGGAATCACTGAAAAATACGCTGTCGAATGATCACTGATAGTTTAAGGAAGAGCTCTATCCTGCAGAAGAGGTTCGGCGTGTGTGAAACACCTATCTATTTTTGTGATACACCGCTACAAGAAGACCCATTAAAATATACATTTTTGAATTTTTTTGATATTTACGCTATAATATGATCATGCAGTAACTCAGTGGAAGTGCTATGTCTGCATGGTATACAGGAGCGATTATCACGCGAAGCTTGTGAAACACAGTTGAAGTTTTTGTTAGGTGACGGGGCGTTGTTTAAAGAAGCTTTTATAAGAGAACGAGTACATGCTGTAAATTCTTCTATATTTGAGCTTTCGAATATTTATCAAAAGTTATTGGAAGTCTTAGTCCAGAGAGAAGTTCTCCTTTGAAATTCACTTTCCGATAGAGGAAACTACCCCAAATAGGCTATAAGATTAACTTAAAAGCTACATACAGAGTATAATTACTACAGAACTTCGCTCATTAGAAAGAAAGTACGTAGTATAGGTGGAAGATTAGAGAAAACAGAAGCCTCCCCTTACTTTTCATGCGTCGTGAAAATGTTCTAAGCTATACTTTTCTTGATTTTGCTTCACGTTTTGAGACTTCCTGATATACACTGGTAAAAATTTTAGCAACGAAAACAATGCGATTAAACGGAATCTGGAGCGTTAGATTTTGCTTAAGCACACAGTGATTTCGTACGGCTTGACTACAGCAAACCTTATTGTTTCGGGGCTGCAACATAAGTACTAAATTAACCGGCGTGGAGTGCCGTAATGGTAAGAATACCGTTTCAATATGTTGACACCCGCTGATATCGACCCAACTTATCCAAGTTTTCAATGACCTTATGGGACAGGGAAGTTGTGCTACATATGAAGACATTTCTTATAGAGCGCTATCTGCACATCCTCTGCTATGTAATACCGATTTCGAAAAAATGACCTTCAGCCTTGAGTTTAGTTGTAATTCTCATTAAATTTACTACTGTACTTAGCTATGTTGTGCAATAAAAGACATTGATAAGTTAGCGAAAATTGACTGGTTTGCTCTAAATAGACATCTGCTGCTGGGTTATTGTTTGATAATTTGCGATAAACGACTATTAACATGCATTGTTCTGATTTTCGACGTGATTCGGACGCGTGTTAGTTAATTGGGCTCAAATTTACAGATATAGATGATCGATTTCGTACTTATGTGACAATACTTGAAGTTTCAATTGAGAACTGTTAGGATATAGAGTAGCATGAGTTCAATCATATGTGTATTTCAGTTACGGACGGTTACCAGATCCCACAACGAGCATTACCTCGCACGTCCATTGGTCCTGTTATATCGACAAGTTACGATCGATACCAGTACTTTTAACTAATCTCACACATTCAGGTTTTTCATCGTCATCTAGTCAAGTTGGCTACCAAGTGATAGTATCAGTAACCTCATCCAAACTGCTATAATGAGTGATTTATTCTGTGCTTATGATTACTATCCACTTGACACCCAGTAACTACTATTCGTCAAAAAGACTAACTTTTTTTTGCCTGCGGTTTTAATTTATACAGCTGTTTTCGATTTGAAACGTTAAAAACTGATTATAAAATGTCGACCATTGGAAGCTTTATATTATATTTGAGACAATGTAATTTTATTAGCTGCACTGACAATGGAAGCTATCATTCAAATAAACTGGTGATTTTTCAAAGATCAGAATAGAAGTATTAGCAGTATATGGTAAATGAGGATAAAATATGTAGCAGAATTTTTCCTTTCATTTTGTATATTTTCAATTCTCATAAAACCATAAAATAGAGAGTGAAAAAGCCAAATATTTCTGATGGATGTTGATCTAAGCGGGACTTTCCAGATAACCAAAATAACAGCGACATGTTGAGACGTTTATTAAAAAACAATCGGAGATTTTAAGTGCTTAACTTCTGAGACAATGGCACTAATCTGTGACAAAACGGATTCAAAAGACATAATGTTTTAGTGTATCGAAAATTTTAGCTAGCAGGAAGGAGTTTACATGAATAAAGAGTAAACACATAGAAATGTAGTCAAATTACTCCATGAATGAGAAGAAATCTCCACTAACGCATTGAAAGTAGGGAATTTGATAAGCACCGCTAAGTAGAGGCAAGTGTAAGTGCCAATTTCTTCGTTCATGTTTTGCGTAGTCAGTATTAGAGAATTAGACTGTGATAAAAACGGGTAACTATTTTTGAAAATTCTGTTCTGCCCGTAACAAAAGACACAAGCTTTAATCTCCACGAAGGATTAGAGCTTATAACTTCTGTTTCAGGGCAATATCGAATAGGTGTCAGTTGGTGATGTGTAGAGTTGCTTTTTCTCTACTGTGAAATTCAAATTCGGGCTCGATAACGCTATAACAATGAAGCTGCACAACCACCCGCTGATAACACAAGCGATCACCACACAATTTTGACTGAATACTGCTTACAACTAGTCATCGATGATTATTCTCTGTTCAATTGTCTCATATGGCGATATTTTCGTCACGATAAATGCCTTTAAAAGAGCTGAGGGAAAATGCTCTTGATGTGTGATCGATCCTTATGGAATGCGCCAGGCATTCTACTTTAGCAAGCATCGTTAGAGGTGAGTGAATGCATATCTGGCCTCGACAATGAATTGTAGTGCCCTAACGATGTATCAAGTCACTGCTGTTATCCTCCTAATCAAGTGTCGCAAGAAATCCCCAACTCCGCGGAGATGGGAAGTTTGGTAAGTCATGAATTCGACAAAGCCGTCGACTACGTTTCTGTCGTGGAGGCACTTCTGAGTACGACGCTACGAGTTTCTCTTAAGTATGTCAGAACAAATTCAAAAATGTTGTCCTCGGTCTCGTCTTTTTGCTAATCTCTTGTGGGTAATCCAGTCCCCACAACTAAGAGATAGCGAAGACAAACGTTTTACACACTATGACCAGTGAAATTATCACCGAACACAGTGTGTTTGTACACTCGATTGCTATTGGCTGATAATTTTAATATATCATATCATTCGTTTTCGAGTGTTTTCTTAAGACCACAGCCTAAATTACAATATACCAAGGAATCATTTTTGAGCCACGCGCGCCAAGTGGTGAGTTAAAAATGGGCTAACTTATGGAGCCAGACACATGTGTTTCGACCTTACGGTCTCGTCATCGTCGGGCAGTTGCCCTTTCTCGTCTTTTGAAAATCTTTGCGGATGCTTCAGTCTCCACACTTATAGTTAGCACGAACGACTGTTTTACACTCTCTTGTGGTTTCAAAGAGAACACTCGAGACGAATGATGTGATATATCAAATATGCCAGCCAATACCAATCGAGTGTACAACACTCTGTGTTTGGTGATAATTTCACTGGACATAAACTGTAAAACGTTCGTCGTCGCTAACTCTTAGTGTGGGGGCTGGAACGCCCACAGAGATCAGCAAAAGACGAGAAAGAGCAACTGCCCGACTTACGAGACCGTAAGGTCGAAACCCGTGTTTGGACTCTAAAAAGTTAGCCCATCTTTAACACAACTACTTGGCGTATGTGGCTCTAAAATGGTTCTTTCGTATATTGAAATTTGAGCTGTGATCTTAAGAGAACACTCAAAACGAATGATAAGATAAATAAAAAAAAATCCCTGTGGTGTCAAACTAAATAATCAGGTTTTTGCCTCTTTCACACGAAGTGAAACAATGAGTGAACAAGTCGAATAAGTTTGTAGAGGAATAGTTTACTGGTTTGATCGCTCCTTAACATCCTTTTTATTAGTAACAGCCACCCAGATTATTGTCCTCCATTTAATAGTTTTTCTATGACAAAGTGATTCTCATTTATGCAATAGATCTTCGTTACTACTAGAGATAATCCATCTAAATTTGAAGTGAAAGATAAAATACATCCAGGTGCTGCAAAAGGCAAAGTTTTAGGACTACAACCAACTTCCTAAAGTCAACCGATGTGTTTAATTGGTGGTATTCATTCTCTCACCCGAAATTCAGTATCAGTTTGCAGAATGTTGAGTGATGTGTAGTTTAGGCACCCGGAATGAGGGATAGAACCAAATACCGCGTGTTTATTTGCAGAGAAGACTGCCTACCAATACGCTACAGCACCGCTCCCCATTCCATGTTCTGTTTAATATTCGTGAAAGAAGTTTAGCCACAGAAATTGCTTCTCACTCAGTAGCAAAAAATACCAAAAAAAAAAAACGGCGCATCATACACCGTTTTTCATGTATTTTCGAAGCAAAAAAAATTGAATCGCATTCGATTCCAATTGATCCTCCAAGAAAGACCTAGGCAGGAAGATCGATATGCGCAATTAGATGGCAGAACCCCTGTCATTCATGGATGGACGTCTGCGCTACAAGATGTTTGAAAAGTGGAATTGATCATATCATCATTACACCCATGTGTCTCTCATCTAATTACTAGTACTGAATCGTACATTCGTCCGGCCGTATTTCATCGTCTCCATTTTCTACTAGCAAAAAAAGCTCTATAATCACTTCTACTCATCAACTGTTACAGGTGATAAAAGCGAAGTCGAGACGTTTTCTACAGCACAACTGGAGGACTTGGTTCGCAGTGAAAAGTGCTACTACAAATCTGCTGTTGGATCAACGCCAGAATTATAACGGCCAGTGAAAATGGTGACAGGATGGAAAATTTCAAATGAGAAAACTAAGCGAAAAGTGGAAGCAGTCATATAGGACTTTTTAATCGTTGCCTTCTCTTCTGCGAGGACTCATTTTCGAAAAAGACACGCCGATGGGCTTGGTTTCACAACTCACATATTCTCATAGACAGGAAATAGCGCTTCTTTGACATCTAATTAGTACCTGGATTTGTACTGTATCTGATCACTGCCTTCTGCTTAAGAAGAGTTTATTTGGTTTTCAAGCCGTTGAAGAACTTTCGACAAGGTCTGAAAAAAGCAAACGAAAGGAGGTCGTGATACGACGGCGATGATCTCTTGGTGAAATTTTTTGCTCATATTAGCCGCAGATAAAGAAGAATCTGACTGATGACTAGAATGATATTTGTCTATTGGCTCAAAACTTATGCCGAACTAGTATCAGCTCCCCAAACGAAATGTTCGGATTGATCCCCATTAACCCCAAAGAGCTGTGCTGGTAAGGATAAGAGAAATGCGATATATGGTTTCATTGTAACACACTTAGGCATCGCTGATTATGTATGCTAGATGCGAAAAAATCCTCTGCAAGAAAACCTACTTTGGTATAAGCAGAAAAGGTCAATGGAAGAAGCTTAGAAGCAATTTAGTTTGACGAATTATCGTTGGGCTATGTTCCAGTATCCGTTGGTGATGAGTGAATCAGACTATCATTACATTCCGCTCATGATATAAATTGGCGGCGAAGATTGACTAATTCTCTCTGCTTCGCAAGGCTCCGTTCAGCCTTGAAATTCGCAATCTTCCGCTCACCAGGAACTATCCGAAGTTCTAACCTACCAAAGTTTAAATCAATTTAAGAAGAATGAAGAGTTGCACAGCTTTTCAGAAAAACCATATAAAGAAAAGCGGAAACAAGTTAGCAAGAAACGATCCCTTTAGCTGGACCAAGACTTTTCATAAGAATGTTAGCAATCATTCAAAAGTTTAAATCTCAGAGGAGAGCTGCACAGGCTTGTTTTTGGAAAGGCCTTTCATAGCGCTGTAACTTTCAATTCAGAATTATGTTTGAAACGTGCCACGCGCTTCCATTACTATGACGCAAATCCGTCGTTGGAAACACGAAAAACGTAAACGTATAAACGTTTAGAGGAAAGCTTGTAGTATCAGAGTCATACTATTTATGTAGTTTCTTTCAAAGCGAAGCAAGGCCGCAAATTCAATAGCAAAAATCGCACTGCGCATGTGAGTCTCTCCAGACGCGATTGATTGGTCGCATATCGATTCACGACCGCGCACACACACACTAGCCAAGAAATAAATGCCCATCGCATGCAAAAGTTAATCTTACTGTTACTCCCACGCTATAGTAAGACATGACACCGACTGCTTTTTGAATTCTCGCAGTAAGCATTCAAGATAATTCCAAAAAAGAATGCTCAAAGCCTAAGCGAGGTTGGTAGCCAGGGCTGTATTCCGGTGTTTCGGAGGTTTCGCCCTCCTCGTCACTGAACGACGCCCCACATCAAGCCCTGCATTGTTGAGGTTTCAAAAGCAGTCGATGCCAGGATCAGTTTCGCTCTACCAGCCGAGACCCATCGACTGAGAAGTGGTGATGGACCACTGTCATTGAGCACTGTGCCGTCCCCACATACGCCTCCTTCCTTGCTACAATGCAGGCTTGATGTGGGGCGTCGGTCAGTGACGAGGAGGGCGAAACCTCCGAAACACCGTAATATAGCCCTGGCGTACCAACCTCGTTTAGGCTCTAAGCATTCTTTCTTGAAATTATAGTGAAAGAGTATATTTGGGAAATAAGCACAGCGTTGATTAGTGGAAGCTTAAACTACTGAATGGCTACGTTTACCTGCTTGGGGACATCATGACTCATGTGCACCCATGGATCATTTCGTGAACCACAGTTTTGTACTGCGCACTCATTAGAACTGGAAAGCGGAGTCGATTACTTGCTAGTTTATGGATCGACCATCATACTACGTTTTCCTAACCAATGAAATAAAACGTTTTGCAATTGTAAGCCCATTTCTGAATTTCGCAGAGGAATTTTCAATGTTATTAGTAAAATTCTATATAAAATTAGAAAGAATATTACAGAAGGGATAAAAGAAACGCATTTTCAGTGGAAATGTCGTCTAGTTCTTTTAAAAATATCCACTTTCAATTGCGTATTGAGTGAAATGTAGTCACATCACGTGGAATGTGTTTGTATCTTCCTTCCTATTTCAATCAGCAGAGCTTTTTCACTAGACTAATAGTAATCATTCGGCAGCCTGAAAACTGGAAAATTTAGTGTTGAATTCAATTAGTAGGGAGACCTTCACAGTAAGTTTTGACAACAAAAACAAAATTAACTTTTTGCTTAAGAGCGCATGAGGCGCAGTGATTAGAGACGCTCTGCATTGCACACGAGGTCGTTAGCTCGCTCCCGCACTTATGACTCCCCAAGGCTTCCAGCCCTTCGGGATCGGCAAATTTGTGCCAATTTTTCTGGTCCTAAGCAGCACTGACTCAATACATGGACAGGACCACTGCGCGTTCCTTGTAAAGATCAGAATGCATTCAGTCACCTTACAGCGAAAATATAATTTGAAGACGCATGGCGTACCCCTCAAAGATTCTTCGATGCCAAGAGCTTTATCCTTCTCATCTTTGTGCTGTAGGAGTACGTTGTTTCAATTCCACTCGTGCCTTGATCGATGTTATAAAGTGGAATTTTGGATTTTGAACATACTTAATATATGATTCATGCGTAAGCTGGAATTTAAACGATTCGCTGTGAGGAGGAGAAGAATTTTGTCACCTACCAAAAAGAAGTGGCCAAACCGTTTATGACGAAGAGCATTCTAGACGAAATTCTGTCCAACCATGACTGGTAGGTTAAGGGTGATCTGACTGAAGACTACAAGCTGCTTGTAGAAGGACTCAATAGATGTGCTGACTTATCTTCAGTAGCTCAATCCAGGAGAGTCCGATCGCATCTCCTCCACCACGAATGGAATTGCTCGAAAGAAGAAGAAAGCTAAAGGATGATCCTAATGCAGCACAGCTGGCACAGATACCATCAATGCAAGCTGTAAAAAAAGCTATGCAAGAAGGATCTACATCGGTATTGGCAGATGGAACTGTTAGAAGCAACACAATATAGATCTAGTTTTGAAAAAGTGCCCTTGTACTTTGTGCGATTATAATGCTCTGCTGTCAGCGTTGATGAACGGAGATGGGATCACGAAATTCCCCACATTAAGGCTGAATTGATAACGGAAACAAATTCCACACCAATCTTTTCCGTTCCACTTCCACGTCTCGGATCCAGTAATTCTTGCAGAGAAAACACCTGAGATTTTGCCCTCTGAAGTTCGAGTTAGGATAGAAAGCATGAAAAAGGGCACAACTCCAGACCCGATAACATCTCTTCCCATTTGCTGCAAGCCGGAGGCCATAGTTTACGTGCTACTTCTCGCGGCACACATGACATCTTGCCTTCAAAAGTAAAAAACTTAGACCAGTGGAGGACGTCGCGACCAGTCATCATTCATAAAAAAGTGACCAAAGGTATCTTCGCAGCTATCGTCCATCTGCCTGTCAAGCACACTTTACAATCTTTTTACAGAAATCGTCCTTCTGCTTATGTGAAGAATTTTGGATAATGCACAACTAGTTGAGCAAGCAGGATTTCGACAAGGATTCGGTTGCATGAACGACATCCAAACCGTGTCGAGGTCGTAGAAGTCAGCCGAAAATACCACCTGCCCCTAATCCTAACTTTCATCGACTACGAAAAAGCATTTGATAGCGTCGAAACGAGTATAGTCCTACCAGAGCTTCTCGACAAGTCATGGATCCGTCCTACATAAGCACTTTATGAGACTGCTGTCGGAACTGTACCATGAAAATACAGCTCTTTGATCGACCTCTTACCATAACCCATCGAAAGAGGGTTCGACAAGGCGATACTATATCGCCAGAGCTGTTTATCGCCGTACTACAGTGGATAATGAAGTTGCTTGATAGGGACGAGAAGGGCATACGCATCGATGAAAAATTCTTATCGAACCTCCGTATTGCAGATAACGTTGTCTTATTCTCGAAAGAGCACTACTGAAGCAGAGACGATGCTCATAGAATCTAACGAACAGGGGAAGAAGATCGGATTACGCAAAAATGGCATGATGACTCAGTTCATGAAAAACCAACGGCGCAATGATGAAAATATTAGATTTGATGGATCTTTGACTACGAAGACCTCCTCGTACGTGCACCTTGACAGTTCACTGAGTATTGCAAACAACATAAAAAAGAAACTTGACAGAAGAAGTAAGGCAGCGTGGACCGCATTGGGGCCTCTCAAAAGAAGCCACCGACCAAATAACGGACCCTAATTACGAGACAGCCTTTTCGATTCAACAGTTCCTCCTAGCTCCCTGCTGTGCGGCGGAGACGTGGGCTCATGCTCGTGATGCAGAAGATTTCACATCGATAGTGAAGCACAGATGGGCCGATCAATATAGTGAGAAAGATCAAGCAACAAATAGACAAAGCGAAGTTTAGAGTGGACTACACCGTCTCCGAGAGCGATCACCTACACGTTTGGCGGATGTGCTCATTGGAAGTATTATCAGCTGTAATTTACATTTGCATTCGCATCAGCTGTAATCGTACTTGCTGATATTCTACAGATCACGGTATGAAACTCGCGCCAGTGGCCATACTCGAATGAACATAGCAGCAATCGCGAGAAAATGAGACAATGGAAGATGTGCTGGGGTCCGTACAATTCGGGAAGAGGGACCGTTCCAAGTATTCAAGTATCCAAGTAAGTATGTATACTTCATAGCTATAAAAAGATTGGATTTACTGGAATGAGTTCTACAAGCGGATTTTCGTTGAATGGAAAGCTCATGTCCCAAGCATTTGTACTTTCCGCAAAGCTGCACATTTGAGAAGTTGGTAATACAAGTTGCCTGGCTCCTTGCTTGTGAGCATAATGTCGTTTGCCGTTTGTGAGCATAGTGTTGATCACCCGCGTAGTTTGCTCTTGACACGGTCTGACTCCTCAAGTCCACTATTTTGAAAAGTTTTGCCGATTTATCGCTGTAATGGACATCGTATTGTTATATGCAGTATCATTTATGACGAATAGTTTCGCTGTTTTTTTGACTGTTTTGGCATACTTCAACCAAATATAGCCTCACCAAAGTTTGTTCAAGCCACATTTTCTTTATTAATGCGGATTAAATTCGCTTTGGTGGAGATAAGAATACAAATTTTATTACGAAACTACCACAATGTCACTGAGACGAGACCTGCGCTCGCCGCCTGCCGCGCACGAAATCAGCTTGAAACCCAAGCGGTTAATTGGGGAAAGAGCTCCGTCCTGCGAGATTTTACGCATGTGTAACACACATAACTTTTCTTTTCCTTACAGAGCTGTAAAAAGGCTTTTTAGAGGAAAGAGCACGTTTGCCATTTCTCCGAAAATAAAGATTCGAATGCTTATCGAGAATCTTATGAAAATTCTTGTCCAACAAAAAACCGTCGTTTCTTTAGTTGTTTTCTCTTGACGCAAGAACGCTTCTCATTCTTATTAGAGTGCTCCACATGGTTGGCATTGGAGTGATAAGCACCAGTTCTGTTGACCGGTTATTAATATTTTACTCTATAATAATTCATTAAGACAAAAAAACTGCATGATTTTGAAATCGTTCATCTGTGCATTTACCTCCCAACACGTTTTGATATAGAAGTGGCACCTAACTGCTTTAAGATGGAGCCGTCTTGAGAACTAAGCCAGTTGCTACTCGTGCACGAATGGCGCGTTGGAGAGAAAGAGTGAAGCGGCGCGCAAGATTAGTGGAACTTGGAGCGATGATACGGCTGCAGAAAGCGCTGATAAGAAATGGTTTGCAAAACTAAACCTGTTAGAAAATTGTTTGTGGATCAGTCACGCTTGGGTCCTCCACAGAAGACCCATTGATCTTGGGCGCCGATTCACTCATCCTCGCCTGCGCATCATTCCTGCATGAGGAGCAAGCGAATTTGTTGCCAAGACAGCTGCATCTTGAAGCAAGCATAGGAAAGCTGTGAGCAAAAATGTTCGCAAGAAAATGCGCAATTGAACGATACCAAAATCACGCAGTTAGTATTACTTTTGGACGCGTACTTCTCGCGACTTATTTTACTTATGATCTTTAAGAAGAAAGTGCCAGGCTAGGAGAGCGCGTCCGTACGGGTATCCTACAAGAAAGGCAACCAAAGAAATCTCTGTAACAACCGTGCGATATGTTTGCTGAGTGTACACTGCAAGCTTTTTACGAAGACTCCTTTCTGTGCATTCAGAGATCTTCTATAAGTCGAAACTATTTGAGCAAGCAGGAATCCAAACGGGAATTCTGCTGTACGACTCACATTCATAACATGTCCATGTTCCTTGTCTTAAACTTTGTCGACTATGAAAAATCGTTTGACAGCATCGACACGTAATCATCGTATCAACGTTCGTCGACCAAGTTGAAGACTCGCCATACATAGTTGCTATAGCTGAAACTGCGGCTCAGTTATGCAGATTTTCGTTGACCCTTTTATATATCCATAGAATAATAAGTTCGACAAAGCGACGCCACAGCTGTTTGCTGCCCTATTGCAGTGGATAATAAAGTCGCTCACTGGAACTAAAGGGCATACGTATTAACGAAACTAAATATTCTATCGAACCTCCGTTTCGCGGACGACATCGCTAGTTTTCCGAAAAGCATGAGTGATGCTGACTCTACGTCTACAATCCTAACAATTAGGAAGAAAATTTTAACTAATAAATAGGACGGAAAAATAGTTTCTGAGGAGTCCATGGCGCGGGAGTCAGCAAATCAATTTGGATGGCTCTTTGATTATAGAGACTACATTCTATGTTTATCTTAAATGTTCAATGATCATGCACGATAACATGACGAAGAAATAGGCAAAAAGGAATATATGGCACCGGCTGTTTTTGGAACCTCGCAATAAACATTCAAAATAGTTTCAAAAAAAGAATGCTTAAAGCTATGGAATGCCATGGACCAATTTTGTTCTACCAGCCGAGATCCATCAAATGAGAAATGGTAATAAACCAGTGTCAATGTACCTGTGCCATCACCACATACTCCTCCGTCCTTGCTACAATGCACGACTTAATGTGGGGCGTGGGTCACTGACGAGGAGAGCGAAACCATCAAAAAAAGAATATAGTCTATAGACTGACCCTAGCTTATGCAAACTTTTGCATATAAGAGGCTTATGTAAGTTTTGGCGTCACCCGCTTTATGCTAGGGCTTGTGCCTCTAATGAAACAGGCGTGACTCTCCAAAACGTACATGAGCCACTGACCTGCAAACCTTGACAAAACCGAAGAAATTCTCTCAAATTGTATATTGAATGTTTACAACGAGATTTTAGAAGTGGTCGATCACGGACCAAAAGAAAGAGGGCAGCATCGGTCGCACCTGGGCCTGTTGAAAAAACAACTAACTGACTAAAAACCAAGAAAAAATCGCGCTCATCTTACGAGCATTCGGCTGATTTAATGGGTTGACGCCTACTTATACTTCCTTGAGACTCTAGACCGAAGATATATTCTAACCGAAACAGATCGATCACCCTACTTGGCCATGAACACTGTATGATTTATAGCCACAGGAATGCTAAGATACGAGCAACACTTAAAATCTGATGTTTATGTGTCATGGACTCAAATCGCCAGTATCCCTTTCCAGGGCAAAACGCGCTAGCACACTACCATCAGGACTTCTCTCTTTCTTTTAGGCATGATTTAATCCATTCGATAGCTACAAGCAATCACCCGTCAACGGGTATGATCTGCGAGGAATGTATAAAACGCAATTAAACCTCGAATTCGAATCCGGCTTCGGATCGTAGTTCTAATCTTGTTCAGATCCTCGCCGGCGAATGGGGTTCAAGACGCAAAATATCAGGTTCTAAGTTGTTTTCAAATCTTTACAATCTTGCGGTTATAGTTTACAACCTATCTGACCGTTAGAATAAAAATTAGAGAGTAAATTTAAAAAGTTGAAATCATATTTCGTTTGAACAAGCTGCTCTCAGCAATGTAATATTGCTCAAATATACGATAGAAAAGTTTTCGAATTTTTGTGTTGAATTTCTTGTATCGCGGTGGCGTCGTGGCCGAGTGGTTGTGATGCTCGCCTCGGCGTGCACGGGATAAGCCCCGCTCCTTCAATAGTCTCCAACGTTCAACAAAGAATGCCCTATGGAGCGCCATAGCCAGAATATCCTCGAGATTGCAAAGAAACGTGCTTATTCGGTATTCTATGACGTCCAAGAAAACCATGAAAAAACTGAATGTTAGAGGTGCTGGGATCCGCACAATGGAAAAGTGAAATTGTGAACACGGATCAATAAAGTACAACTAGCTTGTAACATCTTCAACTTGCATTTGCTACGTTTTATGATAAAGATTAGCAGCTTTTGAAGAGCCTTTCATGGAAAAAATGGCGAGGAAATTAGCATTGTTTAGGAATGAGGTTTCTAAAATTTTCACCATGACTATTTCGCTATGTTACCTAGCATTTGCTTGTCACTAATCGATAGAAATCCTGACACATCAACACTCCCGAAATGATTCTGGGTGTTTTCGCAAAACTCATAAGGTTCATTGAACGCGTATGATGGAGAGATTGGGATTCATTAGCATACCATCCTGAAATTCTAAGAAGCCCATCCTTCTACCTTTACTCAAGTGTGATTGAGTGTAGAACTCTGTGCATGGTCTATGCACACTACTTGTACACACCAATCTACTCACCTCTATAGATAACTCTGAAACATGACAACGAATAAGGGGCAACAGGTTGGAACTTTGCATACTTCTTCAAAAGACAAGATAATTACTCATCGCTTAAATAAAACCTTGTAAGGTATCGTCATTCCGTACTTACCCTCTACGCGCACTTCCCGCACTTCCTCAAACAGCACTATGTTGCACACATAGAGATTATCCCGCAAAGCGCATCCACACTTCAAATAGATTAGGATAATCTCATCAATTTGTGATATTGATTATAGTAGCATAGCTATAGTGCTGAGATAGACTGTGCTAGCAACGGACATCAAACGGTCCTCAACGACTTTTTTCAGTGCAATTTCGGTCGGCCCTTAATGAGTCGCGGAGCTTCATCGTTGCTGCTCCACCGAGTCCGCGTTCGTTAGTTATTATGAAGTTTCATCCATTATCGCTGCATATTTACAACACGATCAAGAAACAGATCACCGAATTAGAATTAAAAACGAAACTTCGTTCTTATTCAGTTCATGTAGCATTTACTTATTGAGTTTTCTCAACGCTCTAATCTCCTTTGGAACCGAAACCGTTGCTTTCTTGCTACAAATCGCTCTGCAGAATTTCAAACAGTTACACCGTAATTACTTCCCCAACCCGTTCAGTTCTCTTTCATTAATAGCAACTGCATGATTTTCCTCATTTTCAATATCGAATTAACCCGCAACAAAATTTCCTAACCAGTGTTACACTGTGAAATCATTAGCATAAATCTGATGCCAGACGAACCTAACATCAGAGATTTTGAAGAAAAAAAACAACAGATATTCGAGATATAAGCAACTTCTACGCACGAATTTGAGCTTTCTATGATTCGAGATAGCGTACTGGTCAACATATTGCATCATCTCTTTACTTCAAGCCTTTTTTGATTCGTCTTCACAGTGTTTTCTTTTTTACTGTGTGGATCCTAGTACTCCTAGCATTCAAATTTGTTTTTTCGTCTCCTCTTTGAATGCCGTGGAATACTAGTTTAGTACGCCTCTTTGCAACACGAGGATAGCTTGGCTGTGGCGTTCCATAGGGTGCTCACTGTTAACTTCTGAATAGTACTGCTGCGCGGAGCTTGGCCCGCGCGAGCCGCCACACGCATCACAACCACTCGGCCACGACGATACACATATCACATTGCTGGATAATTATTAGTCATGTAAAAAGTGTTAAATCAAGCTTCAAGTGCATTCGGATATTTCGGCATCGGCAATGATTTAATCAAGCACCTATGTAATTTTATAAAATGGCACATGCACATGTCATACTAGCCAATGGACTTCCGCAGCTCGCTTCGTCGACGTGCGTCAACCGTCACTACAAGCACTCGGCAACGGCCCGACAGATTATCATCTTTTTGCGCATCAAAACATTGGAGAAATATTTACCGTGGTTTTCCATGCAATCCTGAAGCCTTTGTATTGCACCATCACCTCTCTATCATCAAAAGCAGACTCTAGAAAGTTTTTTGCATGGCAATTAGTATTCTTCCAAACCTGCAGTCACTTCTGCAACGGTGGCAAACCAGCCGACTTTTATTACCAACATTACTATATATTATTCTTCTGCTAAAAACAGATATTTGGAGATGAAAACACTGCTATAACTTGTTCTTCTACTCTAATCGTTCTAACTGGAAGCATTTCCTTTGAGTTATGGTGAAGTTGCTCATCTTTTGTTTATTTTAAAAGAAGTGATCGCGTACATAGTATAACAGATCTGAACGGTTCATTAGTCGAAGCTCATAAGTTCACTATAAAAAAACACCGATCATTGCTCATTCTTAATCGGGAGTTCTCTTCTATCACTGCTTAACGAAACATAGCATGTTTTTAGATCAAAACCTCCAGCTCGTTACTCTGAATGGCAGAATAGATACGAATAGAACTATACATGAGTGCCGAAGCAGTTACTCAACATTTTACATTGGAAAGTTATCGATTTTTTCTAGATTTGGTGAGATCCACACAGAATGCTTTACATGAGGATTGAAGTGTCACATGTTGGTATCATAACGCTTGACATAAGGATCGAACCGTTTCATGAAGACATCAAAACGTTTATCATATGGATTGAATCGTTTCATGAAAGGATCAAAACGTTTGGCATAAGGATCGAATCTTTTTGTAAAAGGAATAAAATTCTTGTCGTGTGGACCGGAAGAAGAATCAGATTGACTATATAAATTCGACATCTTCTGGTGAGGATTTTGAACATCAGAATGAACAGCATTACTCTCTGCAGAGCTATCCTCCATCGTCGTCACTGCAGACAGCTTGTATTGTCGTCCATCGGACGTTTTTAGAACGATGCCATCCTTGCTTTCTAAAACAAAACTGTTCTTGATAAAAAGCCGTATGAAGCCAACATTTCCATATGATTAATAGCTTTGTATGATTGATTACTGCTATATATGAGTGTATCCACATCTTCTCAATGATAAGAAAGGAAAGGGAAGAATAGTTAACAACTGTGCACAAATGCCTTGTTAAGATGCAGCTTTAAAGTCAATTAAGCATTCATAGCCTTCCACAATATAAAAATCACTTAGTGAAAAATCTTAAGTTGACGACGAATTTTCACTGTTGATATTGCTCTCGTATTCCTTGGTTCATCTTCGCAATAATGCTTAATTGTAATTTTCTGGCTAACAAAAATAGCGATACTACTTCAATTCTTCGCCACAGGTAATCAGCGCCTTATGACAGGAAGGTTTTCTGACTAGTGACTTTGAATCTTTCAAAGGCAGCGTTTACAAAAGACAGCTCCGATTAGATAACTGACCTCTCAAGCGCCATATATCACACTTGAGCTTGAAAAAAGTTCAGTTAATTTACAACTATATTTCGCCCAAATAATTGCCAGTTTAATTTTGATGTTAAGTAAAACAAACTCCCGAATCATATAAAATGCGTTGGCAGCCGAAGCGCCTGAGACAAACAAAACATTGGCTTAATCGCAAGCTATAATATCTGAAATTCTCTGTTATCTCAATCAGGCAAAGCCTTATTTTTCTCCTTATCATACTGACGAGTACAACAAAAGTATGTTCCCACCGCGGTTTACGAAGTCATTGTTGGCTGCTCGCTTGTTGAAATCGATTTCAAATCGTTTCTGTCTTCGCTCAGATCTAAATAAAAGAGAGTGGTTGATCCGTTTAAACATTAGATAGATGCAAAAATAATAGTGAATTTTGGTCAGCAATTTTAAAGTGTTATTAGGTTTTTTAATGATTCGGCTATTACCACTAAGCCAGTAGACTTGACTTATTAGGCTAGCAAGAGAGGTTTAGGCCATACAGCGACCAATAACGAGAACGAACGACTGTGAACAATTGACTTGAATTACCGGTTTTGAAGAAGACGAAGGCGTCGAAACGGTAGCCAAAAAATTCTACTCTTTAACTTTATGATGTAGCTAATTCGATAAGGAAAGTTATGAATTAGTAATGCCGAGGTCAAGAGAAAGTCGGTTTTCAAAATGTTAAAGTGCTCATTAGATTGAAAACTTTCATTGGTCAAGATCTAGACTACTACAAACTCGAAGTTTTTCTGATTAATGAGAACTCTGCTTCTTAGATAATTATCTAGTATGCTAATGTTTCGATGTGGTGAACTCCTTGAAGGTATTTTGATTTACGGTTATGTCAACGAATAATTTTGAGAAAGCGCTGAGGTGCATGAAAAATAGTAGTCAGATTGCGAGAAACTTGATGATGTAACCACCATAAACAATTTTTCAACGCTTTGGAAACTAGCCCTTTTATTTACTACAAAATAGGTCTTTTTAGTAGCAGAGAGAAAATAAAGTCTCACTCTTGGCTCGTTTTCCGCTACAGAGTTTTTTCCCGAAAATTTCAGCAATGATTCGAGAGCTCGCAGACGGCGATTTCAGCACCGCGCTTGCTTCGTAAAAAGGAATTTTTATTTCGGCGTGCCCCCGTCTTTCTGGAATAGCGTCGAGCATAGCGACTTTAAGCTGCTTCCAAAGAGCGTAACTTTCATTATCTATTCGAAATTTCTTTTATCGTTTCTTAGAAATTTCTAAGCATTTTACGTCATAATTGTAGAAGGAGCCTTCTTCTATAGATATCAGTCTTTCACTTCCATTTTATTGCTAAATCAACCCACCGTGGAACCTAAGCTTAGGATTGCAGAGCGTAACATTTTTCACTCTTCTAGAATCAACAAGATTAAGGCCATCAAATGACTACTGAAAGTTTGCTAACAGGCCATTCACAAATTTGGCCGAACAAAAAATGCGCGTCGAGTGTGAAACGTGATCTTATTTCCGCATCTACATCACCCCGAAAAGACTTTTTGAAAGGAGTTCAGAGTTGAAATTGGCGCTTTTAAAGCTAATGACTTTTGAAAGTCTGATTGAAAAGAGAACAATACTTCGAAGGGTTGAAAAATAAGTTGCGATAGAAAATACCGATTTGATGAATATAGTCGATTAGCGTGTATACTACACGCCAGGATGTCGTAAATAAGGTGGGCCGGACACGTGATGCGCTTCAACGACAACCGATGGACGAGAGCCGTTACCGACTGGGTTCCTCGGAGCGTCAAGCTCTCTAAAGGAAAACCACCAGCCCGTTAGCCCGATTTCTTCACGAAAGCAATGGAAGAGAAATATGATGCTCAACGAATCGACACAGTTGATTAGCACAGTGTATTGCCTGATTTTCTCGGCGAAAAAGTATTCTACCATTTCTGTCAGCCAAATCTCGATAGAAAAGCTGCACTTTTTCAGAAATTTCGTTTACTTCGTGCTATATTCGTCTTGCGCGGTTTCAGAATGCTCTCTGTAACTCATCTGCCTACAAGCCATCACATAGCCAGTGAAGCTTTATTTTAGCGATAATTCTCGGGGAGTGTTTTGAGAGTCCCATTTTCGTTTAACTTCGTGTCTGTCCTATACAATTAGTTCTCAGATGCTTAGAACGATAGAGCTAAGAGATTAGTCCATTACTCTGCGTAAAGAAAGTAGATACAGATTATTGATGGCAACTTTTACACTTTATTCAATACGTTCCAAAGCGTTGAAGTGAATAGCCGAAACACGCTCGTATACAAATCACAGTTATCGAAACCCATTAAAGTGACTAGACTCTGTATTGGAGTTGTAAATTTGCAAAAGTTCAAAGCGGAGAACTTACGTATACTTGGTCGAGATCGCCCATATGGTAAATGTTAGATAAATAAAGCAGAAGAGTAAATGGCGCATTTAGTTCTAAAACAGTGATTTATTAGTGAATGATCATCCAATAAAAAGATTACAAAGATGATTTAAAGCGATGTAACTCAAGTTTAATGAGCTCCCTAACACGCAAACAGGAATAAGTATAGCAGATTGAGACGGTAATGTACGTTTACGCTCTCAGGAAGACGGAATTGCCTAAGCATCAGCCATCACTCAAAAGGGATATGTAGTAACTTTGCTTAAGCTCCAAAAATGATTGGTTCGTAAGATGGTAAAGAGCTGCGATCTATTTCAGGTGTGAATTATTCAGACTTATCATTAGGGGTAACGTGAACTGTTAAAAGAGCTACATATGCTGAGCCAGTCGAGTTCAGCAGAGATTAGCAAAGCGGGAGTCAGGCTACCTTTGAGTCAGGTATTCTGCGCCAACAATTTCATCATTTGAGACTGAAGAGTTAAAGCAATTCGCTTCGTTCCTATTATTATTCTACCTTAATTTCCCTTTGCATAGCGAAGACCATTTGATTACCTTTTAGAATTGTTCAGGATATGAGAAGTCTACAATGTATATAAAAATGAATGGATAGTCATAAAACTTGGTTGGAAATTATGATACTTGATATCTTTCATGGTATCCTTTTGTCCTGGAATTTCTCTTAGATATAAATTCTGAAGTCTTTGACTTAGTGAATATACTTATGTCTAATGATTTACTAAGGCTGTATTTTCGCCCAACTTTCTTCAATAACTTTTTGAGATATCTTTATCTTTATATCTCAATGTACACTAGTGTTTGCGAAATCAGCTATCTAGTAAAGCTCTGACAGCCTTTCCTTCAACTCACACCACCTTCTCACTATGGTTGGCTACCCATATCGTAGCTGAAGAAGCTTCCTGACATGCTCATGAGGAAATCTAGCTAGAAGTAAACATGTGCCATAACGACGATCGATAACCGACTCAATGCTACTACGACCATAATATCCGTAGAGGATAGGTTTTCGAAAGACAAGTGTGGCACTCTTCGCATCGTCGAACGAGTGACGATCCCTTGACCTGATGCTTGAGGGAATAATGAGCCACACTGGTGTCATATAAAGTTGTTTCATTGGCAGTTATCACAGACGGGTGGTGACGCTGTTAAACTCGTATAGTAGCAAGGAACATGAATCTGTCTGATTGGCTTGAAAACTTGTTTTGCTGGTGAATCAATTAACTTTCCTTTTACAAAAAACCGTTGTCGATCTACTAATCATTAACCCCAGAAATTTGTTTATTCCTTTATTGACCAAATTAGAATCTGCTGAGGCAGCAGTAATTCACAATGAAAAGAATGGTTTTGAAATTAGGTGTAATTTAAGACCTCATCTGTGGTAGAAAGCAATGAGGAAGAGTACACATAAATCTTCTAAGCAATATAAAGACATACTGTCTAGAAAATAAGCAAATTACAAAACATATATTTTGTCTTGTACTTAAAGTTGAGGAAGCTTAAATTTCTTCTTTGAGGGGTAAATGCTTTCTAGAGAAGTTAGATGCCACAATATACTATGGAACCGCTGGTGAGCTCCGTGAACCGTTTAAGCTTGAGGACCGCTTAGAAAATTTAAATCTGTAATCGGATACTAGGGCAGTTTACTATTTAACAGTGCATAAAGTAAATGTTCATTTACTCAACAAAAATGTGAGCACTTTTAAGGCAACTTAGAGTTGATGTACACAGATGAGAGTGCCTAAAGTTAATCCAAATTGACCACTTCAAGACCAGCACCTTCTAAACAGCAGATATCGGTTGCACTCTTACAAGAAGCAGACGACTTATTATAAAAATTTTTCAATCAAACCCTCTCCCTAGCAAGATGCAGATTTAGCGGCATTCATCGGCAACCAAACTCTCTATTGAAGAAATTGGTAAATTTGCTAAATACTCCTCACTTCTTGAATCATGCAACTAATTAGTCTCTCAACAAAAATAGGAAAAAATTTCACCGGATTCGGCTTCACTACATGTAACACAGTAAACAATGTGCGTAACCGAAACAATTTTTTTGCAAAGGACTTATATTTGTGCAGCGGAGAAAAGCTGTCAGGAGAATTCATTCGAGACGGCAGGGAACGGGCTCTGCTTGCAATCTATCTAGCAACTTATCTTCAAAATAAAAGAACTCCTGATTAGTGAAACACTATAAATTAAAACAGTGGGAGGGAAGATCTTCTCATCGTGGCCTTATCTGATTGCGGAGTGTGCCGCACAAGCTTTCTCGCACATGTAACGAACTGAGGACGAGCCTCAACTGAGCATTGAGCACTCGATCAAAAGTTCTGGTGCCTAAACCACACTCAAGCTGTAATTGAAAATATGCGTGTTTTTTAGAGGCCATCTTGTCTTTGCTACAAACTCTGCCGAGTAAAAAATGTTCAACGAAACTTGGGCAATCTTACCAGCGCGCCAAGAGGGATTCTATTCTACATAATAATTTAACCAGTGCAATGCATAATGAAGTTACTTGAGCAATGTGGCACAAAAACTTCGAATAACTTTGTAAGAAACTATCTATAGAAAAATGACTTCATTTTGGGCAAAGATGTACATTATCGCATAGCAGTGCATAATGAAGTCACTTGATTGGAATGCGAAAGGCAACTTGCGCTGATGCAAATCGTTATCAGATACTTGGTTCTCTGACAACACCTTTTCAAATAACACAGGTGGATAAGAAATAGTTATAATTTTCAATAAGCCTAATGAAGCGTGAAAAAGGCAGTATTGCGTAGATCTCCTAATTATATACAGATTATATTAAGTGATTGTTTAGGCAAATGCAAATAATCGCTCTTTACTTGCACATACAATGGTCATACATTTCATACATTCGATAGGCGTGGAAACTAAACAACGGAGAACGTGTAATGTCATACTTTTCTTTTCGACTGGTTTTTGAGACCTCGCTCAAAGCAATTTGATCTGATGAGATATTTTAAGCTTTTAATGAGATCCACTATGCTCTTACACGGTTATCACATTATATTTTTTGTCTCAAAACAGTCGAAAAGAGATGTATGAAAATATACTTCTCACCAGCTACGAGAAATCGACTATAGAAACACTGCTCGCTGAGTGATCTTTTATCACTTAGCTTCGGCGTCGAATCATCTTTATAGGGGATGTCTTCTCTCGTAAATGACCGATCAGAAAGACACCGCGCAACTGACGAGACTGTAATGGCGAAACACGTGTCTTCCGCTGTAAAGTGCCATAACACACCTCATGAAAGGCTCAGAGTATATTATCAGCTTATGCAATAGAAAAGTGGGTGGAATAAACCATGCACTGGCCACATTTGGTTTCACTGAGAAGTATCATCTAAAAAAATGATGTAAGCAGATATAAATGTCTATTTTCAGTCTCATCTATTATCTCGGTGCTCTGTTAAAAACGCAAACATGAAATGGAGTTCTAACAAGGTTGAAAACTTTATAGTTCATACAGAACTTTGCTAATACTCCCGAAATTCATCCTCGAAAAGTCATCTAACCTTTGAAAACTATGAAATTATACTTTGAGATAATAGTGCAGTATACGAACTAGTCTCGCAATAGAATTAAAGGGGCAGTAGATGGGCAAGATAAAAACGAAATATGAGAGGATGGACATATTTCGGGAGGGCCACTAGGCGCATAGGCGAGGTAACACCAATTAGGCGTATTCGTGTTAGTCAACAAATCAACTGTGAAGAATAAATCACTGATAATTCCATATTCGAATTTTCTCTCAACTAAAAAAAATAAACGTATGAAGCGTTGAGTTCTTGTTGATCTTTGAAGGATCCATCATCCATAAGACTTCATCCGTAGGGTCAGGAGAGAACTGATCACATGTTATACTTGTACTATGGTTAATAGAGGGACAGCTATGCAAAGCAATTATTTTTCTCGTCCTTTTAACGAACAGTCTTGTAGTCTTGTACCAATTTATAGACTGTTATAGAACGAAGAACTTGAACAATACAAATAACGGCTTTATCATAACACATCACAAATTTTCTTTCTAGAAGAAGGAGGTGCAGGGTATTCTTTAGTTACAAAATAGTGTAAGTATAAGCATGAAATGGCTTCCAGTAATGCCATAAGCAACAGAAGATAGCCTCAGTGAGGAATCTACAGACAAAAGCCATCTGTGGAAAGGCATGAAGTGCCATATCACACCAGATAAAGAAAAAAAGAATAAGGCTTTTGGCGTTGACCAGTCTCTTAGGGTTGCATCATCCATTCATCTAAACCTCGTTTGAAGTGATTGAATGCATATCTGGTCTTCACAATGATTCGCAGTGGCCTACCGCTGCATCGAGTCAGTGCTGCCCCTGCTCCAGTGACCGACTGGTACCAGACTGGTCGTATACTTGTCTCGGAGGATAGGCGGCACTGACTCGATACAGCATGAGACCACTGCGAGTTATTGTAAAGGCCAGATATGCATTCAGTCACCTTGTGCATCAGACCAGATAGCATGAATAAATTCTTTTTAAATGAAGGGCCTAAGTTTCTCTTGCCAATATTGGCAGTGGTGCTGAATAAAAGGTGTTATTAAAACAATAAGACTCTAGTGATCAAGTCACAATGATCTGAAAAGAGAGATAGGCAACGCTATAAAAACGGCTTCAGATTATAATGATTGCATTTTTCTACTTTGAAACTCTATTTAATGAAGAAGTTAAACAAAAAACACTGTTCGAAAAAAACTGATTTCACTAGTGAAACACATCGGAATTTTTTTTTTATGCACAACAGTGAGCATGTTTTTGCGTATGAGGATTCGAATGAATAGGGAACCGTGGAAGCAGATGGTGGGAACGCGAAGAAAGCCTATTTTATCCAAATTGTATTAATTCGAGGTCATTTTCCCATAGCAGAGCAGTTCCCAACTTGTACACAATTTACGTAGGAAACGCTTAGTTGTATATTATTGGTGACATCACTTACATGGATTCAATTAGCCATTCACGGAGATTTTCATGTGTTTCCTCTGCATAGAAATTCCATAGATTTTACATGATTGATAGAGATAAAGACCGAAAAAAATGCCTCAAACTTTTTCGCACTCTATATTTAGGGCGCTCACCTATTTATAGATCTAAACCTTGTCAAACAATTCTAGAATTCGCAAATTTTTGACACTCCTCTATCAGTTCATTCGTTTATAGAAAGTTTCCGGCACTCAATAAATAATAGTGAAGTGAGTCAAAAAGGTTCATTTTTCTCATCTTAGAAACTATCTAAAGTGGTTGTATTGTCTATAATTTTTGACTTCGGAAAGTATCGCTCAACGGTGAACGTCGGTACCACGTATTTTCTTCTGTATAAACTCATGCAGTACGGCCAACCACATTTCCAAGCTGCATCGAGTTAAATAGACAGAGACATCAAAGACATAGGGGCATAGTCAGGTGTCCTCGATACTCCTTTAAATTTCTCAAGAAACTACATCTGTTTTACTCTGCTTGCCGTTGAGTCTTTCATCACGCCGACATTCCGACCTAGGTAGACATAGACAGGGTATCTACAGAAACTGTGTCAAGTTGCCATGTGGTATAATTGCGTTTTGTCTCAAAATAGCATAGACGCCGACATATTCCGTCATTATCAGGATTTGGTTGGAGCTGATAAATTTTAGGTATTGTGTAAACAGCTGAAGTCATGGTAGACCATGACAGTTGTGTAATATTGAATTCCAGCCATGTTTCCCCTATTCAAATTACTGTTAAAATCTCATGGATATTTTGAACAATTCTAGTAAACTGTGGTGCACATGTGTAAGCTAATTTTTCAAACTGATAACTTTTGCGCTTCAAATTAACACAATAGTACCTATGATGCTGATAGGGAGGGATAAACGTGAGCTCGGTTTAATATCACTTTAGGGAATGTGCCATGACCTCGACTCCATCGTGCATCCTAGAGAAGAATGCTATCCTCACCAGGGATTCTGACACTCATCTAGAGTCATGTAAATGATAAAAGACTCTATTTTCCGACAATCTCCCTGTTTCTAAAACCGATTGCCTTTGTAATTTCGCGCCTTTTCTTTACCCGAGTTACTTCGATGATTGGCATATGATGTGGATATAAAAATCCGACTTTCATTTAACTTCTGAAATATCAATCAGTAAATGGAAACAATAAAAAAAATCTTAAGCGTTAACTGACGGAACATGAAAACAATTCAAAGACCCTCGTTGATCGCGGATGCAAGAAAATGAATTGAAGCATGAAAAGCTGGTGTACGCACCATGTGATACAGCTGAGGCCTGCCACAGCGTGATACATGTGATTTCGGAAGACGTAGTTATAACAGTTATATGGATTTATGTTCATAGATTATTTTACCTAAAACATCCCATCCATTTTTTCTTTTTAGTCAGTTGAAGCATCTTGCAGTTTGGAAGAATTTCTTCTTCATTTCAAACTGTTCTCATTGAAGCTACATTTGTAAGGTCGAATCTTTGGACTTTTTTTCCAAATGTAGAAGATGGCTCGAATATGTGAAGCAGAGCAGAAACTTTGGTATGCAAAATCGAAAAATTTAAGTAATTTTTTTGATATACACACACTGAGCAAAAGCATTTGCGACTTCGCTGCTAGCACCCACTTGGGACCGCCGCAAAAGCCTTGTTTACAGGTAACGTCTTCTTCTTTTTACTGCTCTGATAGAAGATTATTCGTTTTCGATCTTCTTAATCCTTTCGCGACCATGCGCATTAATATCGATATGTACGCTTTATAGATTTAGTTCCAAAAGTTAATACTGTGTGGTACACAAATATCTAATAGATTCATGCCACAGTAAATAAACGAACGGCTTTACTCAAACATAAAGCAGCAAACCTCAGAAAAGTCTTACAGCAATAATCTCATTATGGTTTTTTAACTATGAACTATGATGATACATGTAAGGCGTCTATAGACTAAATTTTTAAGGATATAACATATTTTGAGCCATAGGTCTAGTGCTATATAGGCGCCTATTTCGTCCTATTGGGACTCATCAGTAGCACCCTCCCTCGGTTCCGTCAATCCCTTGAGGTGAAACAATCCTCCAAAGGAACCGACGCCGAGTAAAATTAAGCACCCGAAGTAGGATGATGTTATTACCTGACTTTGTGGTGACCGGCCAGTTGTTATTCCACTTGCGGCAAATTGCTCTGTAAGCAACCGGGTGATTGGTGAGTCAACATCTCTGAGTGCTACATCGATAGCAACACGTTTTTTAGAACCTTCCGTCCTCATCAGAGCATTCCATCCTCATTATGGAAAAGCTGAAGGCGACTCTAGGGTGTTGTCTACACGTTAGCAAATGACAAATATTGTGTGGAATATAAGATCCGAATTATATAAAAAAATTGTCTAAATGCATCTTTAGAGAACGCAAGAAATTAATTGATCTAATGATTGCTAACCCTCTGAGTACCAGCATTAATAGGAAAGCGACGTCGCGCCGTCGCTTGCGCGGCGGTTCTGGAGGACGGCATCTGCGTCTCTGTAGAGAATTTGTGCTTTCTACGCCTGCGTTTTCAAGAGCGCCTTCATTCTCACGATATGAGACGCCGCCGTACTACAGTAGGTGATTGAAATCGTGGGAAATTGAAAATGAGAGGAAAGACAGAGGAGAGTACGCACTGGATATGGACAGCTAGTTACTGCAAATCAGCTAGAGGTTGTTAGTCAAGAAAATGTTAAGATGCGAAAACAATCAAAAAGCAAGGCTTGTTTGGTAAAATGAGTCCAATTCACTTCGTTGAATAACTTCAATGAGAAGACGCGTAGGTGGCTTTGCAAGTCCCAACAGCACAAAATAGACTCCCTGGTCTCTCTTTCCGACCCCGGAAGGATGGACGACTTTATGAGCCATGAGCGCGAGATCGAACCATCGACCTTTTGTGCGACGCAGAGCACCTAACCATTGCGCCACATGCGCTCTTTCTCACTGAAGTATGGGTAAGTGGGTGTTATTTTCACTCGAAATATACTGATCATTATCATCATTATTATCATTGACGTTGTCATATCAATTGTCGTTCCCATAACCACAGTCATTATGATTACCGTTATAGTTATTATTATCATTATCGTTTTCATAATCATTAACATTATCATAATCATTATCATTGCCGTTATTGTTGTCTAATGATTATCATTATCATTATCTCCTCGTTATCATTATCGTTGTCATTTATCGATATAGTTTTCCCATTGAAACATAAGAAATATAGATAGAAAATGGAAGATATAGATGTTCTTTTTACTAATATATCTTTGTAGAGGCTTTTTCAATGAAATTCCATCATTTCGTGACGATGATGCTAGCTCAGAACCTGAGTTCGTCTCCTCGTATCCATCATGTTGTCTGCAACTGTCTTCGTACAAGATGCGCCGTCGTTACCTCATGGGAGCGTCGCCGCCATTACAGTAGCTGAGTGAGATGCGATGTAGCGAAAAATCTCCTATGTTTCGACAAGAAAACCACATCCTTTTGAGAGCGAACATATGATCAGCTGTTCTATAACAATTATTTCTCTTTTCAGTCAATATTTTTGTAGCCATTCGATAATTTGAGAATTTTCGATTTTGACAACAAGCTTCATTTGTTAGACAAACCCACCAGTACGTTTTTTTTTACGTAAAGGAAGAATACGTTTTGCAGTTGGAATTCGTAGTTTAAACTTCACAGCGCATTTACTTAGTATTGCACGGTAAGATTCTGACTCTAAACAAACTTTTTCGCTGTGAAAATATGTTTATTGGAGAAAAGTATATAGACGATCTTCAGTCAAAAAACGGAAAGTTGCTCTGAAGATTTTTACTTTTCACTACGAATTGTGCGGAATGCACACACACACACACACACACACAAAGTAGAATGTGCTCCTGTTTCGTTTCCTTTTTTACTCAGCAGAGTTTTTCTAGACTATTAGTAATCAATTGAAAGTTCAAAAGATGAAAATTCTGATACTAGTCCTGTTTTCTGGCGAGACCTTTCACATTTTGTTGAAGAAGCAAGAAAAAGAATACATTTTGCAATTAGAGTATCTTGCTGTAACTTCACAGCGAATTTCCATGGCATTACATAACAAAAATTTGATTTCGAGCGAATGATATCTCCATGAAAAATAGATTATAATTGGAAGAATATATATAACATCTTTCAAGTAAACGGACTCTGATTTGTTCTAAAAAATTTACTTTTCGTCATGAACTGTTTGAAATTGACTGGCATTGTGTGGAACCGTTTTTCACAAATCATTGATTACTTACCACTTCAAGCACTGTAAATGCTTTTGACTATTGCGCTGTGGTAGAGAATATCAAAACTGGAAGACCTATGCCATAATATTCGACTTTTGAAGCGGAGAACTATATTCTACTAGAATATTCGACTTTTATAAATTTGTGGCAGAGAATAAAGGTGAAATGTTGCTGACATAAAAAAACGAAAGATAGATATAATTGAAATATGACAATCTATAAATGACATAACATAGGGATGTTCAGCAACAGTTTGAACAATGATTTTTTCTAATATGTGGTTTTCGCCTCCAAAATTGGGGTTGAGAAGAACTATCTTCTTCGGTTCCAGGTTGCAGCGATGAGTAATGTTCATAATTGAGAATAAGTAGATATATAGAGATACCGCTCATAAAAATGGTAGAGCAAAGCCTCTTCTAAAACTTCGTGGCAATTCAAAACACTTAAATACATTGGTTACAAAAACTTTCCCGAATTATCCATGAAATGGCATCGTATTGCATTGTGCAGTATCAGTTTTGACGAACATGTCACTATGCCTGGTAATTATTTTTTTGAGCCTCGCATGTCAAAAGTCTAATGAAATGGGCTGACTTATAGAGCCCGATACACGTGTTTCGATCTTGCTATCTCGTCAGTCGGGCAGTTACCCTTTCTCGTCTTTTGCAATCTTGTGTGGGTGCTCCAGTCCCCACACTAAGAGTTAGTGAAGACGAACGTTTCACACTCTATGTCCAGTGAAATTATTACCGAACACAGAGCGTTGTACACTTGATTGTTCTTGGCTAGTATAATTAATACATCATATCTTTCGTTTCGAGTGTTTTCTTAAGAGCACAGCTCGAAATATGCCTGATAATTCTTTTGAGCCACGCATGTCAGTGGTCTATCAAAGAGTGACTGGAGCACCCACACAGGATTGGCAAAAGATGAGAAGGGTTACTGCCCGAATGACGAGATAGCAAGATAAGTCAGCCCTCTCTAATAGACCACTGACATGCGTGGCTCAAAAAATAATTACCAGGCATATTGGAATTTGAGCTGTGGTCTCAAAAAAAAAACGCTCGAAACGGAAGAACATGTCGCTGTTATGACATATTTCACCCAAAAATGCCCTTATCAAAGACTTTTCTTCAAATTCGATTTTTTGGTGACAACGAAATTTATTTTGTTGGTAGGAAAGGTCTGGAATCATTATGAAACCACAACATTGAAGAATACGTGCCCGCAAGTCGATCGCTTAGACTCCACGCGAGCGACGGCGCCACACCGCCTTTTATGAACAGCTGGCGTGAACGAATTAATAAAGTTTTCCTTGTCGCCGGAAAATGGAGCTATGCTATCATTGAAGAAAGCTGTATAAGACACTTTTCCGTCGAGCTGAGAGTTAGAAGCTATTTTTTTTTACAACAGCACTCCAAATTGGAATTTTTACAAATTTCGAGTCGTTGAGATTTTTAACACTACTGCGAAGGTTACACCTTACAATGGATTCTAAGAGACGACAGATAACCTACTAGCTAAAATTTTGCTTATTCAACACTTCATCGCTTAACACGTCGCCTCAACGAATTGGAAAGAAAAAGCGAGAGGCTTCAGAGTAGCGAGAATGCCACTATTATGGCAATTCCCAGGTGTTCTTGGCAGATGAGGTGCATGAACGTTTACTACTTACTGCGGTGATTTCCTTGACGTTGGAATCACAAGCTACTTTTTAACATTCGTTCATTGCAATCAATGGTCGTTACTGGCTTGAATTTGGATCAAATTGCTCATAGTCAAATCAACAATCAAAAGTAAGTACTCAAGTTGGTAGTAAATTGTGAAAAACTGAAGAAAAACAAGTACGTTTTTGAGACTGCATGTACTATAAGGCTTCCTACCACTCTATTTTACTGTGGTTGAGCAAAAAGTTCCGAAAAATTTTGATAGCTTCGTTTTATGCTCAAATTAACTACAAAATAACAACAACTATTTTTTCAAAAATCATTGTCCACAAAATTCTGGCACCGTTTTGAGTGATTCCAGATCTGCGCAAAGTACCCTTCCGGCTCACCTTATTGGTAGAAACTCTTGACATGCTTCTTCAACTTCATTTGATGATTCAAACTGACAGCCATTCAGAATGTGTTGCAGTGATCGTAAGAGGCTATAATCGGATAATGCACACGAGGATCCTGGCAAGGGTCCTTGTGGACAAAGACGAATCCATGTAATTTGTTGAAAACGGTCCTCTGTGAAACACCAGACTTTCCAGCCAAATTACCAGTGCTCGACGAAAGTCCACCATCCAAAGCAGCTTACGTATCACTTTGATCCAAAACAGATGGCCGGGTAGAATGAGGTACGTTTTCAAGATCAAAATTACCTTCGTGGAATTGAACCATTGTCCACAGTCGATTTAGTTGCCCAACACCTTAATTCTCATTTATCTCATCGGGGACTTTAAGAATTGTTAAAGTTTTTATCCAATAGTGGCAGATCACCACGCGTAAATCATACTGTTTTATAGGCATTTTGGAGCTAAATGTAATGAATTAAATGAGAGTACACAAAACCCATTGATAAAAAGCTTTACAGGGATGTGATAAAAAGCGATATAGGGATGTCAAAAAATAGAACTTTCAAAATTTCCTCGAACTTTTTGCTCAATCTAATAGTCAGTGCTCATGCAAAATGGAATGCTTTCTTTTGATACATTTCTTCCAGTTTTAGTCAAAAAATATTGGTGCAAAATTTTGGATATCAATATAATCTGATAACATATTTCGAACCTTTCATGAGGTGTGATATGACCTGACACTGTAATAACAGTCGATTGCTCGATGGCTGATAAAACAAATATAGCAATACCTTTCTATTCGACTCTTTTTTAGGACCTCGCTCAAATTTAGACACGCTATCGGATTGAATTTTTTTAAGCGAGGTCTCAAACAACTGTCGAATAGTAAAATTTAGGATAATATGAAACAGATTGAATTTTTCTTTATGTTGATGCTCCCATTTTCTCAGATTTCATTGATTGTGATGATAAAGATAAGAATATGCGGCAAATTCTTAGGCATTTTTGAAAAAAAAAACGACTATGATGTTCGGTCAAACTAAGTAAGCTGATTTGAATCAGGTTTTTTGTGAAATGTAAAAATAGCCGCATTGTCTCATTACCGAGTATGAATTCTCCAAATCTAGGAGCTACGCGATTATTTATAGAAAGACTAATAAACGCGGCTGATATACATGATTGAAAAATAAATAAGCAAACATCTTACAACAAATTGAAAACCTCATATTGTATTATCGTTTTTCTATTCTAAGTGACAACACATGACATATTATGTACATTATACAGTATTCAATTTCTTCTATTTCTCTCATACACCATTCACTAAGCTCGCCGTATTTACCAGGCCGCTTCCTGAGGATTTTTGATCTTCATCATGAACGTAGTTTATCATGGATAGAACAGATCGCCTTAGATATTATGATGTTTTCAGATCTTCACTACATCTTTCTGGTCATCAATGGATCGCGAAAATCTTCGGAGAAAAATCTGGCAGAATCTTTCCACTGCAGAGGGATGTGAAGTTTGGTCCGCCCAGATGGAAATGAATTGAGCCAATGTACATAACGTGAAGTATATTTTGGCTACTGCGCTACTAGCGCCCAGATTTAGTTTACAAAGTCTAACAATTTTCCACACCTAAACTGAAATCTCCTCACTGCGTGAGGGAAAGAAACGAAAATTAATGAAATAATGAATTTATAAGCTAATTACGTAGCAAAGACTATTAACTACAATTGGTCTTATTCCTAACTATCGGTCACAGACTAAGGTATGAATTCATATACACAAACTTTTCGCAGAAACATTGTTAATCCAGGTGAGGTAACGCCTCTGGGCTATACTCTAGCAGGATTTGTACGTTTCAAACGCACTGAACAGTTTAGTCATGAAGAAGAGCAGTGGATGAGCCAATTAGAGCGCAATCGACAAGTAAAATGATATAACGCCATAAATGAAACCCTTCCGTAACGTCATCGATAACAACAGAAAAGGACTTGAGCATAGGCGAAGATCTTCTTCTCATAAAACGCGAAGAAACATGTATGTATTCCACGTTTTCAATTCAAAAGTTCAAGATCGTTTCTCTATTGTCACAAAACATCACAAGAACGCAAAAAAGTGAATTTTCAGGTCATAATTTCGTAGTTTCAATGCACTTAATTAGACATTCCTCAGAGCATATTTTGACAAGAGCTTGTACTGTAATAGTGGACGTAACAATATAAAATTATGCATCATGCAGCACAATGAACATGAAAAAATTGTCGCAAAGAACGAAAATTTATTTAAAAAAATTAAGGCTTAATGAAATATAAAGATCACAGTACAGCAACTTCTAGTATCCTGCTATCTAGGGTAGATATCGTGTAACACCTTATTCAAGCTGAATACCTTGATGAGCATTTTCAAAAGGTGTCAAGAAGACCTTCTGAAGTAGAAACGGAGCGCAGGCCTACCTTGATATTGTGACACAGACATTTAACTCTCCGCCTGATACATAGTCTAACACAAATTTTTCATGGCTGGAGTGGTTTTTGGGAAAAAACGTCATGAGGGCAGATTAAGAAAGTGGACGTCAATGATTACAATAAAGTGTATGCGTTTAAGGGTGACTTCCTACAAGGTAAGAGGATATGATAGTTGATAAATCTAACCAGTTCTAAATCCAAATAGGTAAAAATTTCGAGAGACGAAGCTGGGATCAGATTTAGAAAACACCATACACGCTTCATAGGGCAATTTCAAATCAGGCATATAAGTGGGAAATGTCAGCCTGCGCTAGTTCAAAGATAAATAGCTTCTCCGTAGTAGTATATTGTGATAAAACATTTCATGAGCATGCTGATCCTTCACGATATCCATGTATTTTACTGGGAATTATTGACAGAGTTTAAGATCCCAAGAATACTGAGACATAAGAGTAGCACGTCGAAACACACCTGAGGTTCCACGTTTGGCTTGAATTTTGTCGCCATTGTGGCTGTTATTTCACATCGCCTAAGGCTATGGAGAAAGACTAGACATTGAGCAAAAATAATCAAGCTTGATTTGTATCACAGTGATGAGAAAAAATATATCAGACAGTCCTATACGAAATTCTGGTTCACAGTATAAGCTATGTACTCGAGAACAATTTCTTACCGAAAAAAAAGACTTCGTCTCATCTCTTGCGCTTCCTATTAACTAACTTTCACCTTCAAATTAAGCTACTTAATTTTTTTTCCAGAACGGCTAATAAGACTGAGGATCAATATGCTGTGTCAAGTCTCATTCAACAAGGGACTCATATTATCTATTCCGATCCGATGTTGAAAGCCTTTTAAGATACTATTTTATCGCATTTGACGTTTACGAAGGAGATAAACTTTTGATTAGATTTAAATATTCAGTAACCAAGTTCAAATTGAACATATTATACACAAAAGTGCTCCACTGTATTTATTTTAGTTTGCTTTGATTTCGACATAGAAAAAATTTGTGGGGAAATTGGCTTCATGTTCAGACTTTCATTGCGTATCGAGGCTTTTAGACTTAAATGAATTCCTTACTCCTTCTATCATTCTCATTAACATAACCTATATTGACAGCTAATTTTTCGAAGCTGCTTTCATCATTGATTTGTCATTGGCAACTTACAAGTTTTCATTGCAGTTATAGCTAACACTATGCTTATCCATAACATCATTCAACATTTCCAAATCCTCTGCAATTAGCATCTTGTTGCCTTTTTATTGCACATTTCTTTCATTCTCAACCAAAAACGGAAGCTAATCTTGAAAAATTTTATCTCGTCCACATTTTCTTCAGATTTACTACACTGTGTGTGTTTAAATATACGTGACTCAAAACAATGAGAACATTAAGAAACTCTCTCCTTACACTTCAACACTGAAATAGTACCTTTTTTGTTGTGCCCAGTTTCTGTGTGCAGTTTTATCTCCTTCTTTCCTGAACTAAATACTGAGGTTCTACCCGTTTCATTTATAACTAAGCTTAGAATTTTGGGAATTTGCGACTATATATGCTTCTGTATTGACTTGGTCCGAAGCCTTTTTGCGAAAAAAAGCTTTCATAAGCAATTTTCGCTTTTAGCCCATTTCTACAAAATGGACTAGCTTGCCTTTACTCACAAGGCTTGTTGCCCTGTCTACCGTCGATTGTCTCAAGTGGACATCAGTAAATTTTCTTTTCCCTGTCGCATGCAATCTCCTCGCTGCAAAGACTTATTGAGCATCATATTTTCTTTTTATCATCAGAGCGAAGAATTCTAACCACCACGTAGTTTTCCTGTTGTACGCTTGATGTCTTATGGAACTCAGCCGAAAACGGCTTATCTCTATGGGCTGATAATCGGACTCATTACTTTGTCCGGCTCAACTGATATGCGACGTTTTGGTGTCAGCAACGACATCTCTGATTTTTGATCACTGACATATACCGAGATTTCAAATCTTCACTCTCACCTTTCCATTCCATATTCCACAATATGAGTAGTCTTTCATTCTGCTTACGTAGTGAGCAGGTTTGACGCATGCGTTAAGGCAGAAAGAACCGTTAAGTCGAAATTGTGGGCACGGATTCCGATATTTTATGCTTCCTTCACTACAGTGTTGCTGCTTTCCAACGCTTCAAAGGTCTTGCACGTTCTCTTACTCAACTTTGAAGCTAAATCTTTTGCTGTGTTGATTCCACAATCCAGATACAAATGATTGGAGTGTCCACTTCGTGCAAATTCGTTCTTAATAGTTTGAGCTATTACAATCAAATCCTTTTTCATACATGCAGGGTTTTCTCGCGATTCGATCAGAAGTTATCTTTACAAAGACGTCGTCGAAGTCAGCCAACATCCGTTTCGCATGACTAATGCATGGCGTTATAGGAAAGGCTTCGTCAGCAGAGATAGCGTCATAAAACAGTATGTTCTGGCAAAGACATTTGTATGTAGCTTACGAAAGATCTTTACAAAGTAAGTGAAGATGTCTTGGCTTAGTAGAATCTTTGATATCACAACTTAGTCGGAGACCTTTGTCACGTTAGTAATGATAAGACGGAGCGGCCTCTTATACGCCTACCGCACTTCAGTAAGTCTCGTTATCATAATTGCTATTGCACTAAATCGTATTCGAAAGTTTGATTGCTCATATGGCTTTATTTCGTTCAGTATGCTGCCAATGCCACCAAGCTAAGGTGTTGATAAAGGCTAGTGAAAATCTCCTTAGGTGATCAGGTCCCTGTGTGGATGAGGTATTGTTCGTTCCTCGAGCAGCAGGATGCCATATAGAGAATTAAAAAAGAATGAGCTGATGAGATAGCATACCTATTCTTTTTATTTTATATAAAATCGAGAGAATCGACGACAAGGAGTGCTCACTGGGAGCAGCTCCGACAGCGACTACGATAAGTCAAACAACAGATGCTCACCTGATAAGCGTTAGTAAGGAGCGCATGTGGCGCAGTGGTTAGAGGTGCTCCGCTTCGCACATAAGACCGGTGATTCGATCTCGCACTCATGGCTCACCAAATCATCCATCCTTTGGAGGTCAGGAAAATAGTACCAAATTGGTCTCAGCTTATCTAAGAGTATAAGTAGCACTGACTCAATACAACGGTAGGCCACCACGAGTCATTGTGCAGACCAGATATGCATTCCATCGGTTCAGAACGAAGCTAAAAATTGAAGACGAACGCATGGCGTATCCCTCAAGAATTGATCGACGCTCAGAGCTTTACTCTTTACCCTTTTTGAAAGTCATTAAAAAATAGTGCAATTGATTTGAGCGATTTGAGCAGACTCAAAGTATGGTTTAATTATAATGCCGGTATCACTTTTTGTCAATTGATCAAATATGACCGGAGTTGCACTATTGGAAGACCATACTATTCGCCCTGCGGAAAATTTGCATTTGCATTCTTGATCAGTTTTTTGTAAACTATTGTAAACTTAAAATTTGGAAACCAGTGTGTGCCCTGCCAATTTATTAGGTAAAGTGTCTTGTCGTTTCTAATTTTTTTGCCACTTCTCATCTCTTGTCTCGTTGATCGTCGAGAGACACAAATAAGCACCAAAAAATTCCATTTTTCTCCATCTCGTGCAAGATTGGCCCAATGAGTTTACTTTGCTCCAGCAATTTGTTGACCATTATGTCTTTTTTCAAACTTCTCATAAAGTAACCAAACTGCTGTGTAGGTGGTCTTCCTATGTTTGACTCCCGAGGCATCCATTCACTTGCGAATACTGTCCATTGGTTGTTACTAAAACGCATTGCATGTCCAGCATTACTTTATCCTTGATTGCCTGTAGTGCAGAACGGCATCCTCGATTTTTGATAGATGATGCAGGTCATAACTCATTCTTTCTCTCATTTACGAGACATAGGATACTCCTTTCATTGACTTTCGTATTGCACGTTCAATGGAGCTGAGTAATCTTTTATTCTGATGGCGTAGCAACCAGGTTTTTGAAGCATACGGTAAAGTAGGATTAACCGTGTCTCTTATGAACATCGTTTTTGTTAGATTCAGATTGAGGATCAAATTTTCCATAAACGGTGTGGTATTGGTCATCACTGGTTCCGCCTGGCTGATGCTCGGTGTTAGAACAACGATGTCATCGACAAAGAGAAAATGATTTAAGTGTTGACCATTGATTTTCACACCCATGTAGTTTCATTCAAATGTTCGCATAACGTTTTGAAGGGTGACAATGAGTAGTTCTGGCGATATAGCACCGTCTCGTTGAGCCCCTCTTTCTCCGTTGGCGGTAGTGTCATTATAGAATGCTGAGATTTTGGTGAAGAGATCCGAATAATGATCGCGATGTTTTGTCAGTTGTGATTCTAGAAGCATAACTGCCCTATCAAGGCGTCGGAGTGCAATCATCTTGATCTTGTAAAAAGAGGAGACCCGTTGGACTCTGCGAATGCTTTCTCTAATTTTTGCAGCTTCGCCATAACTGCTGCTTTTCTCTTTAGGGTTTTTTTATCGTTTCCTTGCCGCATTTAGCAAGTTCGGGCTTGAGTTGTTGAAAGATCGCCTGTGGATCGTGCGATTTCACGCTATCGTATCAGCTTACGTGTTTCTGCAGACAAAAACCTCTAGGTGACTTTTGGACTCTTGGCTTTCATAGCGCTAACGTGGAATGTTGCATGAGCTGGTCACATTAGTTGTCGGGATTGCAAATGACGGTATTGATCCAAGAGCTAATTGGTGACTTGAATATACCCCGCTTTGTGGTAGTTCTTTATTTCGTTGTTTGGATTTAGCCGCTTCATCTCCTATTTGTGAAAAACAAAATGTTGCGCTAAGAAGGTGATTGTTTCATCATGTGTAGAACTTTGCAAACAACGACTTCGGGTAGGTACCAGCTTTGAGTCACTATGGTGTGGCCTATTTCGTTGTGGTGCTTTGAGTGAATGTCCTTTACATTCGCCTCTGAAAATAAGGTTTTTGGGATCATCAATTAGCATGGATGGTTTTGGTCGTCATGATAAACTCAGAAACCTTCCACTCTGTTTGTTCCATCTGGCCCGTGGGACTCAATGTGACTTTTTTCAGGCATTCTTCTAGGTCTAATTTTCTCGTTCAAATTATCTCTAATGACCTTGAAAGATTACGTGTCGTCTCTGAAGAACTTCTAGAGGTCTCTGTAAGACACTTCGACATTGTCTTCGTCACAGCTTGTGTCTGTATGTAAACAAGGAAGAGCGTCAAATGACATAGATCCATATCGTTTCGTAATCTATCAATACGGGCTGTGAGTTGTTTGAATTAATCAATGTTAGAGTAAGTCTCTTATGTCAGACGCCAACACCGCGTGCACCTTTACTATCTTATGTTTTAGAGAAGCAATTCTTCTCTGGTGTTATGAACAGCGTGAAATGGATGGCGTCCTTTTGTCTCAGCCAGGCCGATATAGATATTCTATGGAGTAATTTTGGCATCAGTGCCAAAGTTTTAGTGGCTTCTTCATTTTCGCCCCTCTCCACACTGTCTCATCCGGATCTATTCCGGGGTCATGGAAATAAGGCTCGTTCTTTACATGGGTCAGGTTTTTATATCCAACACAGAGCTTGCTGAGCTTTAAAATAGGATCAACATTCTAACGAGTTTTTTGCCAGCTTCTTCCAAATGGGCAAAGAGAATCTTATTTGTTTAAGGAGACTCCTGACTGTCTCTCATGTAGTTCCCATCCGCTTGATCTGAGGGTTTTTGTCCAGTTCGATTAGTAGAAGTAATGGTGTGCTAAAATGGAGCTGCCACAAGCAAGAAATCCATCTTTTGAATCCAGCTACGTCTTAGAAATTATATGTCAATGTCAATTCTGATTTGCGTTTAAGTTTCCTATCTCCCACTTGCGATCCACCACGTGCCCTTGCAACTATCCGCGTAGAGAAAACTCAGTGGGAGAGATCCGTGGATAGCTATACAGAACGTAATGCACTATAGTAAAATATTTTCTGAAATCTCAAAAGCATTGGAAGGAGAACTCTATCAAACTAGTGGATTACTCCACAAACATCGTTGATTTTGTGGAATATTACGGAGGATTAGTTGCCGATATTTGACATTTAATGAATAAGCACTCTTGTCTCCTATTCTTTTCAATATTCTCATTCAATAGCAATTTCTTTCCCACACATGATTACTGAACGTCAAAGATTTTTCCACGTTGTCCAACCGTTCTCAAAACAATCACTGAAATGGATAGCTAAGATCTAAATTAGTTCTTTCCTTAACGAAACTTGTTCGTTACTTCCTTCTTGAAGAGGTATATGATGATGACCCTCATAAAATCAATCAATGAGCAAGTTTTTTCGTTTGGGATTTTAATTTCAACATTTGAGCAGGAGTAGTCTTTTGATTTTGCTATCGCTCTGGATCACCAGCCACCAGAAGAATTATAAAGAAAAGTTCACTGACTACTAGATTGGAATAATTACTTGAAATTGCAAAGAAAACTATCCAAAATAGTACTAGCATTTTCACACCATATTTCAAACCTGCAGTAGATTGTCAAAGAATTTGAAATCCTTTAAAACTTTCACGGCAATGAAAGGGGAATATTTATGGATTCCAGCTACTTGTATATTCCTGAGTTGTGTAATTCATGTGAAAAAGGCAAATTGAGGTAAAACTTCACCTAAAAGTGGCCACCGACAATAATTAAAACAGACAACTACTTTACAAAGCGTCGAATATTCATTTAGATGGAAGAAAGTGGCAGATTAAACTTAAATTTTCTTCCATAAATTTAAGGACATGGAAACAGATCTAACGAAAAAATGATTTACGATTTGGATTCAAAATGTAAGTCAGTTCTCAGTGATGAAAAATAATAGAGCTTGAAAACTTAAACTGAACTCAAAAATTTGCTTCCTTAACAGTTCTACTTTTATACTCAATGACGTAGATTGGTGTGTAAAAACGTTTGCGTCAGCTGGGATTCAACCCAGATCTCAGTCTTTCCGGGAGCGCGTATTGAACCGTTGTTGCTCTACTGTCGAAGCCCAGCTGACGCAAACATTTTTGCACACCACCCTACATCATTGGATACATCGCAATATCATAATGCCGCAAGAAGAGATCAAATAGAAAGAACTCCGAGTTTTACTTTTATTGAGCGCTGTAATAGATTTACGCGACTTCTGTAAGTCTACATTCACACTCAAGTCATAATCAAATTAGTCTTTACCTTCCACTCGACTGTATTTGAGACCTCACTTAAAATTCAGAATGATAGAATGTCTGATGAATATTTTTAGGCCATGCATGTGGTCTGCTAGGGGCACTTACACAGTGCATTGCAATCATATTTCACTTTTGACAGCCTCATCAGTGCCTCTCGTCTTAGCCAATCCTGCAGTGTATAAGCGTACTGCACTGTGTAAGTGCCCATAACAGACCACATGCATAGCTCAAAAATAATTACCAAGCATAATTCCGTTCTTTTTGAGTGATTTCTTAAAACTACGCTCAATTCTCACTATATCTCATATTTGCTATATGAGTCAACTTGTCGTTTAGTCTTTGTCTCTTGTACAGCCCGATACACATTTCGACCTTGACAGTATCGTCAGTTTTCTAGTGTTTTCTTTAGACCAGGCTCTTTCCAAGAGTCATCTGGCGTACTGAAATTCAAGAGTGGTTCCAAGAAAACACTCGAAACGAGCGAATCGGGTAGAATTTTCATTCTTTTCGGCTATAAGGGGATAAATGGATAGCCGACGTCATTCGCTGGACAGGACCTTTTACAGGAGTCTTAGTGATCATTCAAAAGCTTTAACCTATGGCTACAGTTCTACATGATCGGTTTTCGAAAAAGCCTTTATTTGACGTTGTTCCACAAGGAAATCATTTACTTTTCAGATGCGCATAGTTTCTCGTCGGATAGAGCTCTTTCTTGGGAACAAGTAAGTATTTGATAGCGTAATGTTTGCAATTTTAGCACTGTGCTTATATCCTAGAAAAGCCATTTCTTTGCAACGCATTAGGGAAAATAAGAGCTATCCACATGCGCGAGCAAGGTGGTCTTCGGTCAGTTCGCGAGTCGCTGAGGGTCGCCTGACGCGATGATCGACCGATTCTCGAGCATATGAACGCATAGAGAAGCTCTTCTAGCATCTGAATGTCTTTGAGTCACTGTTAAAAGCAATTAGTACAATTTGGCTTTTTAAGCTCCGTCAAAGTGATCATAATGATTATTGATTTATCCGTATTCATGGCAAAATTGCAGTAGAATTATACGTTTTATTTCGAGTCTTTCTTCCAAAGCGGAGAAACAATTTTTAATTAAATGGCAAAGATCTCAGTAGCATAAGACAGGTCGAAAATCGATCGGTAATTGCGCAGCCCCCATTACCGCCTCACCTAGCGGCCCGTGAATTGACCAATGACCACCTTGCTCGCGCATGTGAATCACTCTTATTTCCCTTGGTACGACGCAGTAAAGCGGCCTTTTCAGGATTTGAGCGCAACGCTGGAATAACAAGAGTTCTGCCATTGAATGATTACTAATGGCCCAAAAAGAGCTTTGTCCGGCAGAAACATGCGCTTCCGAGAGCTTTATTTTGGATTTTTTAGTGTTATAAAAGGGTCTTCTCAAAAACCGGTTACGTAGAACTCTACTCAAAAGTCCAAGCTTTTGAACGATTACTATCACTTTTATAAAAAGTTTCTGTTCTGTGAATGAGGTCGGGTATTTATTAGTCCTCATATAACCAAAATAACCAGATTTTTTTGAGCCTGTCAGAGGTCTGATATGACATTTCGAGTGTATACGTATGTTTTGGCTTTACCTACACTCCTATCAGCACTACATACCTTTCGGTTCATCCCGACAACTAACAGTAGCGGCGTCGAAGATGTGTCAATCTAGACGAAGTGAAAAGATCACTTGATGTTTGCGGCCTTGCCTGATTTTCAGTTGATAGCTTACGGCTGCTAACAAAGTATATAGTATACCTTCCAGTAAACTGTGTTTGATACCTCTCCTAAAATTTCATATAGTTCGATAAAATGAGGGAGTGCGAGTAACGCCGAAACGTACGTATACTACTCCGAATTGCTATACTGCACTTGTGAAGAGCTTTAAAAAAATTCTATCAGACTATATCGAATTTTGAGAGGGGTATCAAACACAGCTGATTGGAGGTATTGCTAAATGTTTTTTTACGTAAAGCATCGACTGAAAATCACTCTAGACCGCAGCATCTAGTGACCTCATCACTTCGTCTGCCGCTATTAACACTTGTAAAGGTGAATTGAGGGCATGTGATACTGATGAGGTGTACGAGTAACGCCGAAACGTGCGTATACCAGTCGAAATGCTAAGACAAATCTCTGGAAAACTTCAAAAATCTCTAGTAAACTATACTGAATACTTTTTCAGTTTCCTTCCATACTTTTCTCGTGTTTTATAGGAAAAATGTATCCAAATGACAGCTTTATACTGTTTTCACAAATTTCTCAACTTTTCAAGGAAATGTGACAAACCATCTTCATTGGGCCATTTCTATGACTAGCTATTTACCTTGTAGACAGTGATGGGAGAAGAAGCTGTAATTGGATAATTGTCCGTGAAACAAATGTTTCTAACGCAATAAATTATTAGAGAAAAATGTCTTTTTACTCATTCTTCTAAGCGATTCTGTTTTCCACCTTTCAAAACCGTTCAAATTTATTTTTACTGCTCTTTAAGGCAATTTCTCTTCTTATTTTTCATTTAAAAGACATTCATTCATTCTTTCTTTCTTCTTCTATCTCTACGAACCTTTTTGTTATCATAAGACTTCATATATGTTGAAAAATCAATTCTCACAGTTGATTTGGGTAGAAAAACTTTCTTGTAGTGCCTTGATGTTCCGTTCAGAAATCTCGTAAAAAAGAACTTCGAAAGATTCTCCTAAAATATGTCGAGAGAATCATCCCCAGACAAGAAGAGAAAAACAGACAAAATAGTTCAACATTGGTGAATGAACAATATATTGATTTATGTAGAACTAGTGGAAAGCATTTTTGATATTAAGAACAAAGAAAGAGTTTTGGCAAAACAATTATACAAAACAGGTTATAAATTATATAATTTTTCCTGCACAACATACTAAGCTAGCGCACTTTTCCTAGTTTCAGTCCTTGAAAATTTTGAGATAATGGAAACAGATTGCTGCAGCAAGAAAAAACGAATGCGAAGGATATTACGCAAGCACAAGTGCACTCTTAATCAATGTGTGATTTTCTACATTTCCATTCGGCTTTATGCACAATGTGTCTTGAAATCTGATTTCATAGCTATTCATTCCAATCGTCCATTCTTACGCCCAGTCAATGTTTGATTCAAATTTCACTCATTAATTCATTTATTCGTTAAATTACCTTTGTTCATATCGACTCATCTGCTAGACTGCCTATCCATAACACGAGTGGTGAAGCCTAATGGTTAGTTTGGGCTTGTCACACAATTGATATTTGGTTCAATCCCACTTCCATGACAAAATCACCCCCCCCCCCTTCCCCTCATCCCGCCTGGGTTTGGTGACGGTTACTAACATTAATCATAGAAAATGAACACGACCTACTTGACACAGCGAGAAGTCCTGAATTTCAGTGCATTAGCCGATATGCATTCATTTGCCTCTGTAATGATTAGCAGTGTAGGGTACGATCAATCTATGGCTAAGGGATGAGTCCTAGCTTTCGATATCGTTAAATACTATTGAGAAAAGGTTTCTCAACACCTGCAAAAGTTCAAATCTAAGGTTTGTTTCACCCTATATCCGTTACAATAAGTTCGTGAGAATATCTCAGGAGTAGTTCCTTAAAAAATCCCTATGGCAACGCTAGTTATAGTGCATCAAATTTGGATTTACTCTTTGGATATCAAATGATGACAAAGAGAAATACAATGCCAAACCTTACGCAAGGGAGATCATGGCAAAGTTTGATGATTTGGAAGAAGTCGAGGTTTGCCGTACCTAGTCCACAATCCAGACGCTGCGCCGTACGATTACGGTCTAGTTCCACTCACTGAGACATTTCTTGCTTAGAAGCCGATTCGAGACATTTGATCAAGTTGAAGAGGGATGTTAGGAGTTTTTCGAATCAAAGACCAAAGAATGGTGCTTCGAGCAGATCCGCAAGCTTGCATATCGTTGGCAGAAGATCGGGAACAACGACGATCTTTCTTGAAAAACATTTTTATTTTCTCTTAATTGAATTCATGTATAAACTTTAAATTTTCATTGGGTGTTAAGGAGGTTTTTCTCAACCTATAATCTCACGGTGGCCAAAACACACAGACAGCACGTAACATACGTTGGCATATGAATTCATCAGTCAAGGGGTTACTGGACAAGCTATAAAAATGTGCATATCTCGAAGGGTAGGAGTTTGGTAGCATAAGGTGCTGGATCTGACCACAAAACATATGCATAAGGCTCTAGCCCTTCAACTATCGTCAAAGGGACTCAGCAGTGATACAGTATATTATTTAAAAACCTACATTCATATAACCTCGGTGTGGTAGTCAACATATATCCCACTAATGATGAGCCAACTAGGGTATTACAATTCTTTCGATTGCTCGGCCCACACAAGATTCACACATAATTGCCAATGTAAAGAATTTGAAGATTTGGTATCAAACTATATCCGAGGACGCGAATGGTATACAAACACACAGCTTCAAGTGGCCGTTAACCCGAGCTTCAGCGTGAAAATTTCAAGGACTTGCCATGATTATATATCCGACGAAGCGAGTAATATCAAACTAGCAGCTTTAGGCCGCACTTGACCCGAGTTTCACTCTTACTGGCGTCCATACAAGTTGCTACTAGAAAAAGCTTCTGCTTTGGTATCGCACTTTGTGCGGTATAAGGTGCCGTAGCTGTGCGCAGACAGCTCTCAACGCATTTGGTCTGGTAAACACATATCAGGACCAAAATCAGTTGGCTTACTGGGTAGGGATAATCATAAAAAAATCTTTATAGCTTTTATAGCAGTGTTAGGATATACATATCTACTTCCACACACATCATAAGACTGCTACAAAGGAAGTAAAGTAGAAAATTCCTGCAGTATGATAACATGTTTTGAGCCTTTGAAACTTCTAGTATAGCACTTTTTGTGCTAGACGCCCGCTTTCGGTTTTCTAGCAAGCCTCATCAGTAGCAAGCTACCTTTCGGTTCAACTGAGCTCCTAAAACTAAGGGTATCAGCCCCGGATAGATCACACAGCACGTAGAGTGAAAAAATTGCTTCATAATGCACTGATTTACAATCGATTGCTCGATGATTAGATAAAAGCATATATTGATGCCTTTTTATTAGACTAATATTGAGACCTCGCTTAAAATTTACTTTAATGTCTAGTGATCTTTTCACTCGACGTGAAGTGTTATATGTTCGGAGCCGATAACTTCAGTCGTAGGGGCTCGGTTGAACCAAAAGGCACCGTTCTACTGATCTATGCTTTTGATAAGGCTTTCTAGAAAGCCGATGTACGCATACGATACGTACGTCTAGTATAGAACTGTTATACCAGACCTCTTTGAAGGCTTAACCCCTAACGGACGGCTATAGAAATCTGATGTGCGCAGAGCGAATTGCACGATTTTCGTTCTTTTATTAAGATTTCTATTCGTTTGATAAAATTTTCTGGAATTGTTGTATTACACTGAATGAATGAAATTTTTTTTACTCGCTCATATGCTTTCAGTTTAGTAATAAGTGTCTTCTTTGGAGAAAAACGCTGGTTTACTAACCAATTATACTGAATTTGGCATTCAGCAAACCGTATTGCATTGTAAAACGGCAATCACAAGGAAAATCTTTAGTTTTTGCTCTTCCTTAGCTTTATACAAGACTCAAGAGTCATCATAAAGGATAGAGCTCTCGGCGTTGATCAATTTCTGAGAAATACGCCATGCATTCGTCTCCAGTATTTATATTCGTTGAGGTGATTGAATGCATATCTGGCCTCTACAATCGACTCGCGGTGGCCTTTCATATACCGAGTCAGAGCTGCTTATCCTCTCAAGCAAATCTGAGACCTGTCTGGTACCAATTTACCGACCTTGGAAGGATGATGGCTTGGTGAGCCATGACCGCGAGGATCGAACTGACCTCGTGAGTGACGCAGGACAACTTTAACTACTGCGCCACATGTGCTCGAAGAGTCATCGTAGTAAATAAAAATTGGAAAAGAGCTAGTAATCTACCAAAAATGATTATGCACGCTGTATTCGATACGTGTTCATCGAAAACTCTTACTATAACTATGTTTATATCAATCATTCACTTATTTCCAATTATTCAGAGTTGACGTACGTGATAAAAGGTTGAGTAATTCTGGGTAATGGAAAATTCTGAGCGGTAAGTGCCAACCGTGTTCGAAGGAAAGCCTTCGAACATCGGCTTTATGCCATCTATTGGTCAGAAATATGTGTCTCTAAAGATGTCACTCTCTGTACTTTTCCCTTATTCGCACCCATAACTAAAGAAATGTATTTTTCATTCTTTTTTGTTGTTTTAGTAATTCTCCATACGACAGTTTTTTATAGACTTTGCTCAAATAATAATAAGCCGATAAGCATATCACATATTGTGAGCCATTAAGGTCTAAGTAATATACAGGCCTCTGCTTCGTCCTACCGACACTCATCAGTAGCACTGTTCTTGGTTCAGCCGATCCCTTCAGGCTATACTCCTCTATCAAGGAATCGACGCCCAGCCATAAATCACCGCAAGTTAGATGATGGATTTACGTGACATTGCAGTGACCGGCAGTCGAGCTCTCGGCTTTAAGAATTAATCACACGTCTCCATGCGACCGCTTATTGCTCGGCGTTGAATTTCTTCCTAAGAGGAATATAGCCGCAAGGGATCGGTTGGACGGAGGACGGTGCTGCTGATCAGTCCCGGTAGGAGGGCACAGGAGCCTGTATAGCCTTTAGATCCTAATGCCTCAAAAGATGTTAAAGCCTAATCAGCTTGTTAATGCTATTAGTGATTATTTGACAATTATATATCGATAATCTGAAGGTGTGCTTTGTTTTCCAAATAACTTTTATTACACTGTAAAGGTGGAGCAAAATTTTATTTTTTACTCATGCATCTTTTGGTGGACAGAGGTTTTCATTGAAACTTTCATAACCATTCGATAGCACAGATATCAATAATTCCAATGAGAAGTTTGAATTTTTGAGAGGGACGTTTTAATGCGTTGTTACAGCTAAAAGATTATTGAGTTTCACACTCGGCGCCATGTCGATCGGGCAGCGCAGCTTACATGTGGCGTACCGTGCGCGCCGAGTGTAAAACCCAATATTTTTTAGCTCTAATGACGCACTAAGAAGCCTTTCTCAAAAACTAAGCATATATTGAAATTGTTAAGATTTGCGCTATCGAATGGATGTGAAAGCCTGAAAGGAAAGCCGTATCTAGCGAAAACTAGTGAGATGTGCAACACAATTTTATTCTTGATGCTACAGCTCGCAAAGAAGCTTTATTTTAAAAGGCAAGCACACCTTTGAAAATTTTTGAGATTTTAGCTATCGACTGGTTATTGAACGACGACGGCTTGATTCCACTGTTGCATCATCCATCCACATAGCAGTGGAAAGCCTACGCGACGCATGTAAAATGTAATCTTGGTGTTGAAACGTAATAAAGAAATTTCTTGGAGAACCAAAAATACTATTAAATTTGTCAAGATTTGTGCTATTGATGAGTTGCTGAACTTTTTGAGATAAGCTGTGGTCATCCAAAGATGTTCAAAGTCAAATAACATTTTCTTTTCACTGTTACAGCGTAATATAAAGACCTTTTAGAAAACAAAACACACTTCTCAAATTTCTGAAATTTCAGCTATCGAATAATTACTAAAATTATCTATAAAAAGCGAAAAATTCGTTTTTTTTTCGATTATGGATGCTAATAGGAGAAGTGCCGTATCATACGCAACGATGAACGCGCGTTTCCCCTGCACTTACTCGAGATACATATTAGAATTACTTCCACATAGACCTCAAGAGTGTTTTGTTATAGAAAATGTGCTTTCAAACCAAGTTCTCGCATGACAGGCGATACAAATGCACAATAGGGCTTGAAAGTTTGTTTTTTTTTCTATAAAGACGTGGTACTACCGCTGACAAAAAAGTATTACATATATATATATATATATTTATATATATTATATATATATATATTCAGTAGCTGTCAGTTTAGTTGGACCTAATGCTGATATTTGCTTGCCGGTCCAAACCCGTTGACGGTTGCTTGTTAACAGCTTCGATACTCTATATCTAGAAAAATTGTCAGTAGAGCAAGAGTTTCGGTTAAGGGGGTGGAGGAGGGTTCAACTTTTGCCTAACGTTTCCACTTTGTCAATTAGCGTTCATGGGTATATAGCACGAAGTTCATACAAAAGTGTATTTTTCTGTGAATACTTTCGCATTTTCAAGAGCTGAGCTGATTTAGTCTACTGTCCACATCTGCTCGTCCTTTCGATGCAAGCTACATAGTCACATTCAGTTGAATATAATAGGATGAATCATTGCCCAAATAAAGTATCCTCAGTCTACAGCTCTTTTTTATACGGCACGGTTGTTCGCTGGCCTGTTCCACCTTTCATTTGTTTTAGATGATCATCTGTTGCGCGCATCAAAACACCTCTTATACTCTATTTATCTCACATCAATCTTTAATGAAATTTTTCGAACATCTGCGCCTGACTTTCGCTACTGCTTGAATGCTGCTGTATCTATAAAAATTTTGTCAAATACCGGTCAAGTCAATTCTACCACGATTCGTGGTATAAGTGCCAGAGCGAGCGTTTTTGTTTAGATTTGGACCCGACTTCGAAAAGATGACTTGTTGAGCCCGCGCCTATGTCGACCAGCATCGTGTTTTTGGTGAGGCGACATCACTATAATTGCACTTTGATGTCGGGTCCAAATCACAACATCACTGATTTAAATCACAAAACAACTCGTTCTCTATCAATGATTTTCCAGTCAATAATAGTTTGTTTTTCTCCGGACAACTTTCAAGGAGTAGGCAGTTAATAGACAACAGTCTATGAAAATATCTTGCCGAATGAGGTTACCTTGTACAAAGTGTGCTTCTCTTCATAATTTCTACGTGAGTCGATTATACGAGCGGGCATCACGAATTGACCGATTGTGTATGATCGGCTCAAGTCACTGAGACTTTGAAGAAAATGACGTGGTCAGAATTTTGAAGGAGTGGTTTTTATGTAGCATTCTCGTGTCAGTTATTTGCAAATGATATTCTAGACATGCAGTGCAGTTCAGTTTCTTATATGCACCCACGACATATCATTATCTTCCGGATTTCGGCAACTATCGATGAATTTTTTTTATAGCTAACGCTTGAAGTAGTTTACGGGTTGGCAAATGCTGCGAGTGAACTCCTCTTCCTATGCTCATTTTAACAGTTGCCACTTACTATCATTAACCAGTTAATGTCATTTAGCAGCAACGATTTGCAATATCTGGAAGTGAGAAATTTGGCTCTGGACTTTTTGGGAATCAGCTAACCATCTCCAGTCTATGTGGGAGCCCTTTTACATGTTTAAAAAAAACTTCAAAGAGAATCAGTTTGATCAACATTTAGCGGCATTCACAGTGAAGATAAAAATCCTCGGCGGATGCAAGGAAATAAATCGAGCGTAAAAAATATGATGCTTGTACATCTTGTAATCTCAACCTGTGTAAGAATTTTACTACATTACTGAAATCGAGATGTTGGGATTTAGCTTTCTTGGCTCCCTTTTCTAAATTGAAGCACAAATTGGACAAGTGTCTGCAAATAAGGAAGCAATAGATTACCATGATAGAGGATCTACTCGAGAGAAGGAAGTTCAGTGAGGCAAGATAGAACAATCACAGCAGAGGACTGTCACCTGTCACGTGTCACCTGTCGTCCCGTTGGTCGTCAAGTGACTCCAGCGGGTATCAGCAACACTTCCATTTTTCCTATCACGTACAAGAGTAACCCAGTGGGTCCTCCACGCTCTAGGGATTCGCTGAGCATCATACTTTTCTTCTATAGTTTTCGTGAAGAAATCGAACCAGCGGGTCAGTGGTCTTCCTTTAGTGCGCTTGATTTCCTGAGGAATCCAGTCAGTGACGGCTCTCGTCCATCGATTGTCGTTAAAGCGCATCATGTGTCTGGCCCACCTTATTTTCGATATCCTGGCGTGTAGAACGGCGTCTCTGATTTTCGATCGTTGACGTAGGCCGGAACTTCGGATCCTTTCTTTCATTTGCAAGATGCGGAATACTCCTAGCATCGACCTTTCGACTGCGCGTTCGATAACGGCAAGTGATCTTTCATCCTGCTTACGTAGCGACCAGGTTTCTGCTGCATACGTCAGGGCAGGTATAATTGTCGAGTCGAAAAGGTGGGCACGGAGTCGGATGTTCTTTGTCCTCTTCACTACATCTTCGATGCTCTCAAACGTTTCCCAAGCCGCTCGTTTCCTCTTGCTCAACTCTGGAGCTAGGTCGTTCATCATGTTGATTCCACCACATAGGTAGACGTAACTGGAGCATTCGGAGATTGTCGTTCCGTTGAGCGTGAATGGGGCATTCGGAACCCATCCGTTCCTCATGAACATTCTCTTCGTTAGATTCAGTTGAAGGCCAGTCTTTCCACATTCCACAGGTGCTGTCAAAATCGGTCAACATTCGTTCCGCTTGGCTGATGTTTGGTGTTATGAGGACGATATCGTCAGCAAAGCGAAGATGGTTCAATCGTCGACCGCCAATTTTCACTCTCATTTCGTCCTATTCCAATGTTCGCGTAAAGTTTTGGAGGGCGACAGTGGATATTTTGACGAAATTGTATCGCCTTGCTAAACTCCCTCTTCTTACGTTGATGATGATATTGCTGTAGAATGGAGATATTTTGGTCATAAAATCTTATATAGCTCACAAAGGATAATTATGTACCGAGTAGGGACGCCTTGATTATCCAGAGCCTCCATAATCACTTCTGTTTCCACTGAATCAAAGGCTTTCTTCACATCGACGAAAGTGAGGCAGAGCGGTATTTTGTACTCTCGTGAAACTTCAATGAGTCTTGTTATCATGTGGATGCGGTCCATGATACTAAATTCTTTTCGGAACCGTGCTTTTCGCATGGCTGTCCTTTGTCCAGTGTTCAGTCAATCCTGTTTAGGATGACTCGAGTGAGGAGTTTATAGACAACGGACAGCAAGCAGATTGGGCGATAATTGCCTATGTCGTGAAGGTCTCCCTTTTTGAACAACAATACGGTCTTGCTGGTTTTCCATTGAATGGGGACCTTGCATTCTGACAGGTAGCGAGTGAACAGCCTAGCCAGGGTGTTGATGAGAACTGGCGGCAGGTTCTTCAGGTGTTCTGGTCTATCCTGTCCGGACCGGGTGTTGTCCTGTTCTTCACCGACGATATAGCAAGCCGGATTTCGGAAGGGAGGGCCGGTGGAACGACAAGTTCATCCTCTTTCAGTTTATATAACGATAAGAAGCTGTAAGTGTCCCGTCAGGGTATCGGAGTGCAATCATCTTGGTCTTATAGTTGGCGAAGCCTCGCTGGGCTTTGCGAATGCTCTTTCAGCTTCTGCAGAGTCTGCCATAACTGCTGCTCTTCTTTCTCTGAGGTCTTCTTTTATCGCTTCTTTGCAGCGTTTCACAAGTTCGAGCGTAAGGTTTCGGTTGCCTCTAGCTCGTGTGATTTCTCGTTGACGTATCAGCTCGAGTGTTTGCGGAGACAAGCGCCTCTTCATGACTCTAGGACTCCCGGCTTTCATAGCGCCAAGGTGAAGATATTCAAAGAGCCGGTCGTAATCTTCGTCGATGCTGTCGACAGCGGTATCTTTCCAAGAGCCGACTTATAAATTGAATGCATCCCAGTTTATGGCAATTCTGGGACTCCGTCGTTTGAACGGCGGGTTTCTCTCGTTTCCGCGAAACATGGAACGTTGGGCGAAGGACACCATGGTCTGGTCCCGTGTCGAACTTAGGAACAACAGCATCGTCGGTCAGGCAAAACCTTCGATTTACTATCATGTGGTCCATTTCGTTATGGTACTCTCCATTGGGAGACCCCACGTCCAACGCTGAGAGTGAGGCTTTTGGAATTGTGAGTTACCTAAGAGAACTGGAGTGGTGAGCAAAAACACGGCCTCAGGCGAGAATCGAATCGGCGTTTCATCCATACCGGGAACGTTCTCGCCTGAGGCCGTGCTTTTAATCACCACACAATTCTTTTAGGTATACGGTAACATCATAACACTGCGAAAAAAGCAGCAAAAATACTAGAATTGTAAGTTACCATGGATGGTTTGGGTCGTGGTGATTAACTCAGATGGCCTCTCACCGTGTTCATTCCACTCTAGTCCGTGGATCCCGTAGTGAGATTCTTCAGACGTTCTCCTGGGTCTAGTTTACGCGTTAAAATTCCAGTAATGACCTTGGAGAAGGTCTTCTTTGAGGAACTTTTGAAGTCCATATAAAGCGCTCCGACTCCGTCTTCATCATAGCCTGATGTTGGTGCGTAGATAACGAAGATGGTCGAAGCCGGCATTAAACCACTCGTTTCAACCGTAATCGTTCGAAACGGGTTGTTAGTTGACGCAAAGGACTACCGCCGTGAAATCCATGGGACCCTATAAAAATGCGGCGCATTTATCCAAACAGTGATGACAAAAACATAGTCTTCGACAACAACATACTCCACTACAAGTTGTTCGATTAAGTGAGAATTCTATCTACAAAGTCCAAATAAGTTGACTACAAAACATTGCTTTACTGAACTAATGCTCATTGATCTCCTTGTTCACCTGCTACCACACTTTTCAAACATCTCGTAAAGTGGTAACCGGCTTTCGAATCACTTATCGTATCAGAGTTCTAGAAATTTGTGCTACCAAAACCACTACGGTTATAGCTAAAGCGCAAAAAGTTGTAGTTGTAATCATTTAAGTTGATGAAGTAACTTGGAGAGAATTTTTAAAGACTTGAATTCAATTTCTAAAAAGCCGACCATTTTTCCACAATCAAAACACCAATCTTCCTGCCGCTCTAATTTGTTCCTATCAAATTCATTGTAAAATTCATTCGCTCTGAACTTTTGCATAGCTTTAAGGACTTTAAACAACGCGTAAGTTGAAGGTTTCCTTGATGTTGGAGCCGTTCTCATTTTTTGAACATCCCAGCTTTGAGATATTTTTCAAAATGGTATCAGGATGGACTTATGAACGCTTCAAACGGATAGCAAAAAACAAAAGGTATATCAAAACCAGGAAATTTTATACAAAACGTAGCCAACCTTAACAAAGTTAGTAGAACCTCCTCAGCGTTTCTTTGACTTCATTTCATATCTTCGCATATGACATTCATTTAATTTAAGGCTCAAGAAATTCCTAAAAATTTGCATGCTACTTAATGCAATCTCGACCTTCAAGAGATGTGAATATCCTAAGAGATATCTTTAGAAGCTGTGTAGATAGTCTTATTCCGACCTTAGGGAGTTTTGTTTTGACCGAACTACGATGTTGCATAACACATGACGGATATTTTTCAAGCAATTCAAATTTTTCTGTGAGAATGCCACCCTAGCATAAACTAAGGCAAGAAGTCGATGCCCTGAGCCAGTACAAACCGCTATCCGATCCACAACTATGTTATAAGATGTTTGCGATCTACCAAAGCCCTAAAACCTCAATCCAAATGTGCGGAGAAAGTGTATCGTATTCATCCCATAGTATTCTAGCCAAAATAGCACTGCAATGGAACCTACTCGACATATTATGCATTAAATATCAAAAATGAGGAAAAACATCGAAGTTCTGTTAAGTTACCTTGAGTAGATTAAGCAGCATCGTAAATGAGACTCCATGCAACGGTAGTGAATTTGTTTGTAATTTCGTACTACATTACCCTAATTAAACCCCACCAAGGGCCCCGAAGTTTCTCATCCAATGAAGGTTGGGAAATTAATACCAAACTTGCCTAGTTCATGCTCACTATCTACAACACACGTAGAAATGAGGTCCTAGCACGAGTTAAAGATTCCAGGAAGATATGGTTTCATCTGTATGCGACAGAGACGATATTATTGAAAAGTACCTAGACTTACACAACACACACAGTCATTGTAAAGGCCAGATATGCATTCAACCACCTCAAACGAAGTTAAAAATTGAAGTCGAATGCATGGCGCATCCCTCAGGGATTGATGAACACCTAGAGCTTTATCCTTTTATCCTTTTTACCTAGACTTATAAACAGAAGAAAGTTTAAAGACTATCTCTTATAGTGAATACGAGGAAGCGAATCAGATGCATAAAGAACGAGATCTGCACAGTCTGATACACATGATGCAGAGTCATACAAAATTTGCAATAAAAGCAAAGACAAAATAAGAGCTTCCAAGTGCTTTTTTTGAATGAAAGTTTTCCTTATTATCGATATCCATAAATTATCTGTTTCCATCTATCGCATGTAACTGACTGTAGACCATATCATTTGCAATCTGCGTAAGCAAAATACTTCTGAACTCTGAGTTACGTTACAATTACATTGGAACATAAGTTGTTGTTATTCAGTCTGACTAATACCATGGGATCGAAGGTAAGACGGGCGCTTCTCTTTAGTCAAAATGATAAACAATAATCATCAATCAGGAGGGAAAGGGATATTTTTGCTTGTATAAAATCTAGAACCTATCCTGTGCTTATTTTCCTCTACGGTAATTTCATTAGAGTTTTATTTTTCAGTTGTAGTTTTTCGCTTCCAAGTCAGTCATGCTAATTTGCGGTTTACTATTTGCCTTAGTTGAGAGCAATTTTTCTATGCTCAAAGCAATTAAATATTTCGCATAGCTACCGCTTCGCAAATAGACAACCTCGGAAAATTTCATAAGATTGAACTGCTGTGATTTGTATATCGTCTTCTTATGTGAAAATATTTTTCAGAAATTTATTTACACAGTGAACAGTGAGTTATTCACGATAATCACTCATTCTCAGACAACAGAATCTAATAAGTAGGTAGTGATATACTTAGAGCCTTTTCTTCTTGTTTTGGCTTTGAGTTTAGTAATTTTTCCTTTTTTTCCAGCCAAACAAGGTAAGTATGGTCCCGGATATACAGATACGATCACGATTCTCCAGTTTTTCACTTTTTTTTTCTTAATCGAATGAACAGGGTTTAGAGGCTCATGAAGCGAAATGTGGGTAGATTTCTATGGAAATTCATTGCTTATCTTTCTTTTCAACCCTCGTTAAAAAAAAAGCTAGCTTCAGAAATCCTTCAAGAGGGATTGAAAGAGATGACTTCAAAAAAGGAAATATCTCATATGTTGACAGTGTGCCCTCTCATAACCACAGTCCAGTTATTTTAGTAAAAATCCGTAACTGAAATATTACTTTCTTCATGTCAACAAATGACGTTTTTGCTCGTTTTCCTTGTAAAACGACTATTTCTCTTCTTTGTTTGTGTAAGAACTTTTTTTCCGCCATCAGCGAGTTTATAACAACGACTTTCTCTAGTTTACAGATTACAAAAAACGTTTTTGCTCTCAAAGCGGTTTTTGTATCGACGAATATCATCAAACGAAGCGAGTTTTTTTGCGCTATGTTGTAGTGTTTATTATGAAAAACCCTATTTTACATTGTGACGTCTCTCAGATATATTTATACCAGCATACAACTTTTCAATCTAGCATATTTCATTTGTTCATGCCTAATACTTCTTCTTTTATCTGCATTGAAATTATCAGTTTCTTTACCACAAAATAGTCTTTTACCTGAAATTTCGGCGTGAATCAATATGATGGTCGTTTACTTACCTTTACATCTGACGGAAAAGCTGACGTAATGTTGCATCAGCTGCTCGAAACGATATACCTCTTTGTGAAACAATTTTGTCGACGAACGAACCATTCATCGTCATTGGGACAATAACTTTGAGCATAGAGTTGGGAAACTTTATAAATATAAATCGTAGAAAGTTCAAGCCCACCGTTGACGTCATCAATTTTGACGACGTCTACGGGGATTCACTGTCCGATAATGAGCTTTATAAATGATACAGAAGTTTGCATGTATCGAATGAGAACAGTTTCAATATTCTTAATTTCACTGAAAGTTAAAATGCCCAATAAGTAAGTATCAGCCACTTCCATGGTAAGCAGTAACTCGTTGCGGCACTTGGAATCTGGCACTCATCGTCTGCGGAGAGCCCCAAAAGTATTGTAAGATTATTACACCCCTTTTAATCAAAAATAAATTTTTGTAACACAGTCCACGCAAATCAGTTTAGTAATTCAATAATAAGGAGATACTTTAGCTAATTTCTGAATTCATATCGAATTCCAGAATTGTGATAGTCCCCAGTTGATAGTCAATTTCCGACATTCTCCTCTATAACTGTTCAGATGTAAAGAAAGATATGGCAGCAAAAGTGAGCATCGTGATTAAAGCATTACATGTGTGGTTATTTGAAAACAAGACTTCATTATTTAGCCTAAAAAAGGCATAACTTTATGACGACGTTCACTCTCATGTTGGAAAATGGCAATACGAAAGTTAAATAAGTTGAAGCACACAAATTTGCGTAACCCGCTCAACTCCTCTGACACTATCAATAACAATAATTACCATATTTTCAAACGTATGGACAGCTTCCTTTGCGAGACGACATACGTCAATCAAGCGGTATTCAAGGCAGCTTCCGACGATTTTTTGGTTCCAGAGATCTATTCTTTCGATTCATGGAATTTTTGTCTTTTGTGACATATCATAAAATACACACTGATCATTTTCGGATTCGAGATATATGCTGAAGCTCCATAATTTTCAGTATTATTCTAAATTTTTAGCTTTTAATGCAATAAGTTAATTTACGACACATAACTCTAAAGATTTACAATTTTGGATATCGCTGATTTTCACCTGAAATTAACATTATGATATCAGCAAGATGAGCCAGATGCAAACTTTTCTCTAGATTCTCTGTTCAATGTCGAGGAACTTTTTTTAAAATTACTCATATCAAAATTTGCTTCCACGTTTAGTATAAAAAGGAGTAGAAAATTCTTATGTTTACTCCACTATGGACATTTATCTATTCTATGTGATCTTTTGTGACGCAATTTCTATGGGTTTTTAACCGTCTCGATAATAGCAATTTAGTAAAGTACAGCGTGTAAGGCCTCCAAATGCTTAACTATTCCGTTTTTCTCTCAGCGAATGCAATTTGACTCTATGAGACAACAGCTTTAGCATAACAGCTTCGACAACTATTATCTATTGGGTTCTTTCATTGACGCCCATGGTTTGGATCGCTACTATTGTTCCTTTTTTGGAAGCTCGTCGTGGTTCATGAATGAGCGCTACACTAGCGTGAACGAACGAGGAGGCGGAGTCGTAGGCCACCACTAGGAATTGACGCCGACGAATCCAGCTCGTCAGACGATTATAAAAGAAATAAACAATATCTGCTTTACACACAATGCCCTATGGATTCTAACTTTACTCAGGTACGAAATCATCTACTTATTCATAGTCATGTCAGTCACTCTTTTTCTCATTGACTTTTCACGTTTATCGCCTAAAATACTTTTTTATGAACTTGGAGGAGGTCTTGCGAATGTCAGAGTTACATTCAAATTCCACACCCGACATAAACAGACTTCTATGATCTTGTGAGTCTTAGATGTCAAGATGTCAATTCTGCTCATCTTATTTTTTTTTGTCTATTCACTTAGTCATTCATTGACTCATTCAGCTATTCACTGATTTATCCTTACAAGATCGATCAGTTTCTTAAGAGTTTTCCAAGTATTGCTGAAGAATATCTTCCATAACCATAAGTAACAAAAATGACTAGGTCATGTTTCTTTCGTCTTCATCCAAGTGTGGTCTTAATGTGATGATGCATTCGCTATTGCATCCTTTTTGGTAGTTGCTAAAAATAATTTAGAACAGCTATTTGACACAAGCATATTCTCTATGTTTTGTTTGTTTTTTAAATCTCCATAAACATGTTCCACTAAATAGAGACGAGATTTTTCCGTTTTTTCTTCCATAAATCTCTCTATTGCTACACCAAATCAATGTTTATTAAAGTTTGTCTTATTAAAAACTACGATCATTCACGTCATCAATTCACATATGCGCCGGAAAGTCTCACGGTTTTCATAGAATTCCTGCAAGCATATTGCATGAGTTAATGGAGACGATTCAATTTGAACTCTGACAGAAAAACGACGCCCTTATTCCTTCACCGTTTTTTTATAAAAACGTTTTTACTGAGCTATGGACACCAAAAATGAAGCGAAAATCATTTCCTGTTGGCGCAATTAACAGTCATATCTCCTGTGACATCACAACTGACGTTGGAACGTAAACATCAATAGCCACTAAATAAAAGAAACTACTAGTTCTGAATGAAGTAAGCTACAGTACATGATAGAGTACATTTTTCAAGCTTTGAAACATTTTTCAAGACCCATCATCAGCATTTTTTTTCTTTTTTATTTCGCACGAAACACTTGTGCTGGATTGGGTGAGAATCACGCCCAGACATCAAGGAAACTAACACTTCTGATTTTACTCCAACACTTATACCTCAGTGCGACTCTAATTCAGTTTCCTTCGTTATCTTTTAGCTGAAAGCGTAATTTCTTAGCATCATCAAGTACGTCTCAGTCACGAAATCCTTCTTTCATCGGATTTGCCACCTTCGAAAGTTTTTTGAAGTTTTTCTTTCTAGTGAATCTTCTAGTACGACGAATATGACGATTTTGTTAAAGACTACGGTCGAAACGCCATGTGAAATCAGATTGGAACTGAGACTTGAAGCGCATAACATCCAGATGGATTTGTTTCTATCACCTGTATAATCACTATTCTCACTTTTATATGTGATTCAGATTAAGGCATCTTTCTCGAAACCAATATTTTGTTCTTGTTGAGTGGATTGCTGCGAGCTGAAACAAATAAGCATCATTGTTTAAGATTTGTAACGACTTTGATAATTTTTAGAGTATAGATTGCAACGATAGTCCATAAAACAAATCACACGACAACTGCGTAGAAACATTGAATAAATCAGATCACTGCAGAAGTGGAGCTGCTACATATTGGGATAATAATCAAAAAATGGTGCTTGATCATTTGTTTCATGATAGTATTTCAATAATTTTGCTGAGCAGATTACTGCTCATAGAGTTGTAGTCATAGTTGTATGCCCTGATTAGAGTCAATCCTACTGTAATCGAATTAAATTCCTGGCAGAAACGTATATTTCTGAGCGAGAAGAGAGTATAATTTGTGATTCACAAACTCAAAAAAAAACAATTCAGCTATTAAGTTAATTATTTCGTTATGTAGCCTTTTTTTTAAGAAACAAGTCAAAGGTTCAAAATCTACAAGGAACACTCAAAGATGTACAATGAAGTACAAAAATAAAGAACATTATTTCGCTTCATCTTGTACATAATTCATATATCAAACGCATAAGTTACCGTTTCACACGGCTGATCCAACTGTTTTTATGATATCCATTTGACAATTCTAAATCGCTTTGACTTTTACTTCATGTTGAATGAATCAACATTTATCTTCATTGTACATCTCAGTAACAGAAAATATAAAGCGACTAGTGCTTTAGAAGAGATATGGTGCAGCCTTTATAAATTACCAGTATGAATTTGCACCATGTTTGCAGAAAAATTACTTTTGAAGAGAATAATGGCCGCCGAAATGATGCATGAGGGATGAACGGAGAGAGAGAAGGTGGAGGGGGTGTTGGATCTTACTTAACTTAATAGGTTGAGGAGAAAGTTTCCGGAATCTGCTTATAAAAACTTTATTTAAGCATCAATTAAGTTCGAACAAAAGACAATTCAATAGTCAGTGAATTAATAATTAATAGTAAATAGTTAATAGTCAATAATTTAATAGTCCTTAAAGTGATCGTAGACAGCTGTCTTTCCAACAGTTCCTTAGCCTCATGCCTCATTGATTCGACGAACAGTGTCAACGGCATTTGTGCCCACTTTGTACTCGTGAAGCATCAACAGTCGTTTCTGTTTGCGATTCAGTTCCATCTCGCGGCAGTATAGAAGAGTTATATATCAATCGATGTGCAAGAAAACGAGCTTTCAAACCATGTAAAAATCGCATATAAAACATGCGAACATGTTAAAGTTATGGGCAAATTCCGGAGACTTTTTCCTCAACCTATTAACTCACTGATTAGTCATGAAATCAGTCTTTGTACTCTTGAATAGGTTACCTCTAACCCTACGCCGGCATTTATTACGTGTTCTCAATTTTCTGATTCAGATATGTAAGCAACAATACCATATCATTTAAGGATATGGTATTCCGTACCATATACTCAATTCGAGACAGTATCATAAATGTGTCACTGGATATCACGTCAACTGACACACCGTTACGAACGTCCACTATCATTCCCACTGTGGAACTGATTCTCGGAACAATCACGTACTTGGTTTGTACAGTTTTTATTTCTTCAAAAAATATATAGATGTACATATATATATTGGAGGCAGCGATCAAGTCGGTAGTGGTGCAGGTTGCTAGAAACCAAGGTCCGGCCCCACCCCAACACTCTCTTGTGATCACTAAGGAACGTTTTAGGTTGGCTATCCTCAATAGTTTGAGAGAATTTGACTCAGCCGGTATCCTACGGCATTCGTAATGAAACAAAATTTTCCAACATCAGTCGCAACAAGATATAAATTGTATGAATACCGTTGTGCAAAATGAATGCAAAGAAACAAAGCGAATGCTAGTAGTACTGGAGTATAAAGATTACTTTGTCTTAACGGCCGCGTAAAACATCTATGTATAAAATAGTGCTTCTATGTCTGCTGTCAGAAAGTTTACCGTAGATTCTTATTTGACCGCTGATTTTGAAATATAAGTGCATTAGCATTAGGATTCACACATAACTGAACACATTGGAGAAAAAAAGTACATCCATGGGATTTCGTCACCAACCGATTTAGGCGAGTAGCTGTGGGTATTTTGAATATTTTATATTTGTAATCGTCTATTCTTTATACAAAATGCGCCAGCATACCTTATGGATAATTTTTCACAGAAAAAAAAAGACAGAAATAATTTTCTGAAATTGAATGCTTTCAAAGTAAAGTGTAAAAAAAATTCAAAGCGTATAGCCTTATGTATATCTGTCTAACATTCATTTAGAATTCTAGCTATTATTGCAGCACATAAAATTCAAGTTGCCAGCTCTAACTCTGATCTGCTTGGAGATGCCCTGCAAAACTCAACTGGTCATTGGTTCGATCACGCACCGTGTGCTAAGCCTGCCACCTCATCCTCCTGGGGTAGTCTAATTGGTTCCACACCTGTCTGCAGTAAAAAACACTGATCTGATACATCAGTACATGAGCAATTGTGGAGAACTGACATCTATTCACTAATATCTAGGCTGCAACAAACGAACTCGACTGCATGACGTGTATCTAACAGAGTGTTCAGCATTAAATGCTTTCTTCATTCTGATTTAATACCATAGCGCATTTTATTTCTCTAATATATTAATAGGGGGTCGTGGCCAAGTGGTTATGAGGCTCGTCGCGGCGCGACGCAGGCTGATCTCCACCTCCAATTTGCTCCGACAGTCAAGAACAAGTGCTCTACGGAACGCCATAGCCAGGCTACCCTCGAGACTGCTAAGAGACGCTCTCAACCATTATTCTGCTATATTCAAGGGATACGCACAGTGAAAAGAAGAACTGTAAGAAGGATCATTTGAAGTCTTAAGGAAGATAAATATAATAATGATAATTTATTAGCATTTTTATATGATATTAGCTCTAAAACTCTGCATTCTAATTACAAAGCTACTTTGAACTTTACTAATAATGGGATACACTTCGATTTTAAGGGACTAGCGATGATTTCCGAATTTTCATCTCCAATCACACTTTTCCAACATGTATTGAGCGAGGGCATAGAAAAATTGGGCAGTTTTAAGAGCTCTAATTAGCTCGTAAATTAGCAATTAAAAGTCTTATTTCATTAAGTGGCTGAAATCGAAATGACGTATAGCTTAATGTATAGAAGGCGTTGACCACCCTTCAGTGTGGGAATGAGGCGGTGGGTTCAAAGCACAGCTCACGTTCATTGAAACGCTTTATACATCTTTTGAACAATGTTAATTATTGGAGGAAACTTGTTCGAAAAAAAGACGTGCTTACCCACAAACTTTGATAAAAATAGCATTCTGCGAGGCAGTTGGGCATGTTTTGGCTAAACAGAAAATAATCACTTCACGTCAGTGTTTGCTGCGTAGCGTTACGTTATTGAACTTATCTATATCGTATTTCCATATTGTTCTTTTCACTTGCCGTAGAATATGAAGGAAAACCTTTTGGCTAACGTTTGCTGACTGGGTTTTGCCTTTGAGAATTATCTTGCTGTAATTATTTCATTTGATCAACTTTAGTAATATTGTGAATATACACAGCACTTTACTTCTAATGCCGCGATTTTTATTAGCATATAGGACTCGCAAAAGAAACAATCAATTCCCAATTGCAATAATTGGTCAACGGTAATATTTGTAGAAAAAAAGTTGTTTTCTGAGTCAAGTCTTGTTCATGGTAATGAGGGTTCGTCAGTATTAGCTTCTAGCTATCAAGGCTTCTTCATACCCATCCTATAAATGATTTTTTGAATATATTTCGGAAGACAAGTGGGAACAAAGGCTTCTAATGTTTTTCACCGTAATGCTAAGTACTACTGAGATCATCTTCCCTCTGAGTTCGGACCAACCCAGTAGTCTATAAGCTTGCCGACAAGTTTAGTATACATCAATGATCATCAAAAAAAAAGTAGTTTAGTAAATCAGCTTAGACTGTGTGAACATCTAATTTGTGAACAAAATCTCTCCTAGAAAATCTGAGAGATAAGAATCGAAAACTCAGAAACAGAGGGAAAAACTACGTAAGTAAATGTGAGATTGATGAAAAACTTGGTAAGGCATGTGATACAATAAGTTCGATAGAAAAGCATAATGATTCGAAGAAGGATACGGGAGCGCGTTGAAGGGAATTTACGTCTACTAGTAAAAAGAAAAGAAAGAAGAAACTCAACAAATTGTTTAGGTGATTATCGTGATGACCATCGTCGGAAATACACTGGTCGTTGTTGCTGTGTTCAGTTATCGACCATTGAAAAAAGTTCAAAACTATTTTCTCGTCTCACTTGCCGCATCCGATTTAGCAGTGGCAATTTTTGTGATGCCACTTCATGTCGTCAAATTTCTTGCAGGTATAGGATCACTTGCTTATATAGATTTTGGTAGTATAGTCGTTTGAATGAATTATGATTATTACACTATTATAATGTATCAAAGGGCTCTGCAAGGCCAAATATGCATTTAGCTCCCTTTACAGTACTGTATGAATTTGAATGAATGCATAACTCATGTGGATTAATCACTACCAAACGCTTTATCCTATATTATTTGAACTTCGGCATCGCATACGACTTTATGACTGTTCCGTTATATCGAAAAATAGTTTTTGAAAGCATTTTCACCAAATACGTTTTGAAATTTCCAAGGAAGCAGTCATATTGCTTCATCATTCTATTCAAGGGCTCATTTAATATCCTAGTGAAGAATTTTACTTAGTAAATTTTTCAAGAGAAGTATGCTACTACAGATTCTGGATTTACAATATTTTCCTACAGTATTGAATTTCCACTTAAACTTTCCGAGTCTAAATTGAGGACCATCGTAAAAAAACATACTACTTTTTCCATTTATCCACCATGTGAAAGGCAACTTTTGGATTTATAAAATGTCTGCCCTCAAAGGAATCCTGTGAAGCTCGACATACTTACGCTCCTCGAGTGCTATCTTGCTGAATTGAAAAAGTTTTTTTTTGAAGTTTCTTCGTAGGAGTTTCTTCTTGGAACATTTCTCTCTTTCCTTTATATATTCACGAATAGTTCTGCACCACCTCGAAATTATCTACCTTGGAGAAGAATAATCAATAAAGTTTCCTTTTGCGACTAGATCTCTTCCAGAAAAGCATCAATATTATCAGCTATAGCAGTGCTAGTACAAACCTATCCAAGAATTCTCATGATTGATATACAGAATTTCCGACCTCAAGAGAGTGGTGAGACTGCGTTTTACCCACTCCGAATGCGTGTGATAACACTACATCACCGAAACTATCGCTGAGCTACCCCCCTCTCCTCGATACAACGTAGCGAAGTTGTTAGCTGCCAATAAGCAAATGTTCAAACGTAATTTTACTTTTCTTTATCGACTAAACCTATAACACGAGGTGTTACCAACAAGTTTCATTGGCCTATCGTTTAGACACGTTTCGTCTCCTTCAGAGCCGATAATTCGAGTCGATCGTCCACTGTCGTTTGTGCCCATTGTGAATCTTCACCTTTGCCTTGCTCAAGTCAAACCTTCTTGAATAGAGCATTGCTCGAGTGAAAAACTTCACTCGGCGAGCTCCTTATACACAGAATAGATATCGCGGTGGTAGTGATAATACATTTATTTTATTTGGGCGATCTATCCTGCAGAAAATCATATTATAAACGGCCTCCACAGAGCGCCATAATATATTTAACCAACTTTCTTCGTCCTCGGCATGACCAATTAATCACATTTTCTTTGTCGATTAAGTCTGTAGCATGAGGTGTTAATAACAATTTTTGTTCGGCTAACGTCTTTTATCAAAGATCCGGTTTGGTTTATGAACTCTTTCCTAACATTGTAGCACTTTTTTGTAGTTATACACTTAAGAAGCCGTCCCACTCAAGGCGTGAGGTGAGAGCATTCGAAGCACATGGAAAAACATTTGTGCATTACATGATCAATAATGAATAGATACATGATAAGGTGGACCCGATATTAGTGAAGCTAATTGATACATAAAAACAAGCACGCATAACTCATATTGCTAGCTTCTTATTTCTTAGAAAGTAGGCGTTATTCAATAAGGCATCATTTAACGAAGCGCCTCAAGTTCCATTGTTATGCCTAAGATTATGGAAATATACCATCCATCTATCATCGATCATTCTGTACTAATGTTCGTTGTTAAGATTTTTAAGCGTTCTTTAATTTGCCTTCCAAATCGACGCATGTAATTCCGATATCGAGTGTCAAATCACTATCACTATTAAGATAGAGAACCGCTTTCAAATTTTTATTCTACATTCTCGTCAGATTTTTGGTGTTTTTCAGTTTTCGCGCTTTTATGTCCACTGCCTATTAATGACTTCCGATCAAGCAGCAGTCAGTCCTTGTTGACCAATTTACAATTGTTCAGTAGCATTCGACGAGATCTGTCACGAGTTCCGTAATCATCAACGATTGCTGCAATTAGCTTGCATAGAAACACATTGCTCAGCATTGATCCTCATCACGAAATACTCTACACTCACACAAACTCATCCCTCATCACTTAACGCAATAGTAAACTTTCGCCATCAGCTTTTTGAGCCAGCCATAACCCTCAAGATACTCTCAAATGGTGACAATGACTCACTGAACTGAAGTACTTTAGTTCAACTAGTGACTGAGCCTACTGTCTTTGGTCAAATGTCCAGTTTGCAAAAAGTGTGTAAATAATTCTCATCATCCAATAACATCTGATTCGCTGAAGTGTACTGGCACACAACTGTTATTATGAGCAAAGAAGAAGACCTATGACAAGCATGTCTATTTTTATAGTGGGGGTATGATGTGAGGGGCAAAAAAAAATAAAGGGCGATATACATCAAGCGCTGAGATCTTCAAAAAACTACGTGTTCCATAGTCCTTACAGGAATCGAAGTTTTTTATTTTTGATAGCTCTTCGACGTGGGTTTTCGCCCTAATTAGTAATGATAAAGTGTTTTACTAATTCGGGCTAACGATAGAAAGAATACGCGAATTTGTTCGGACTGTCGTGAAATGTCGAAAATTCAAAAAAAATTTATTCCATGAAATCATTGCGTAAAACATGCGAGATATTTTAAAGAGAGTTTTCTGCAGCACAGAGACCAGCTAAATCTAGGTGTCCGATTGATTACTTGCTTTTAAACAACGAAGCATATCAATGCCATGTGTAAATCTTAATGGGAAAGAGTGAAAAACCACTTTACAAGTATTGGAATATGATTTGATTGTGATCGATAAGGGCTACTAAGAAATTTTTGAACTACTGACCAGACTGAAATAAAAGTCAATGAATAATATCTTTCAAAGTTTGAATTTGGTTTCGACAATCGTTGCCATGCATCAAGGCGATACTACTTAGAGGTGAAAAAATTGCTTAAAAAACTTGAGCAATGTGTTGCCACACGATGCTGTTTTTTCTGATTTTCAGTGTGAGAATTATCTTCAAATAAAACTGAAATCTGCTCATCAATGTAAAATTGTCTCCATCTGGGTAGTGTATGGATTACGTTCTAATGAAAAAAGGAAAGCAGTGACTTCGAAAATGCTGCCTGTAATGATGTAAGTAGTAAACTACATCGAATGATGTTAAGTGATGTGCAAAACTTTGGCGTCGTGCGGAATTCGAACCCGTACACCATTTTTGCAGGGGACGCGTGCTCAAATGCGTTGCGTTACCAACGCCTGATTGTCTCCTCTTTCTAATATAGTAAAGTGGATTATGAACATTTTGAACATTAATAAAATAGGCAGTTGTTAGCCAGAATCAGAATATTTCAAACAAACTTATGCTTCATCTCTCAACTAGATCACTCAAACTACCACCATTCTCATATGCTTAACCCATCACGCAGAAGATTCCAGCCAAAGTAATTAGTTGATGAAAATTATTGTAGATTCTAGTATTGAAAGTTTCCGAGACAATGGTAGAACATTTATTATATGTCATTATAAAGGTTTACACTCATTTCAGATGGACGTTGGTTGCTGGGAATACCAATTTGTCAATTTTTCACAACCGCTGATATTTTGTTATGTACATCTTCAATACTGAACTTATGCGCGATAGCAATTGACAGGTTAGAAGATCGGATTCTCCCCCCCCACCCCCCCCCCCCCCTCTCCCCCTTTGAATCTCCACTTTTAATTTTTGACCATATTCGATTTTATACAACGTTTTTATAACAGAGATTGTATTTAAGAAGTAGATTTCTTGCAGATATTGTGCTATACATGATCCGATAAACTACGCACAAAAACGTACACCACGTTTTGTATGCTTGGTAATAATTACGGTAAGTCGTTTCATGTTTAGATAGTGGTTCAGATATAATATGCATTAGCTCAACCACATATAGTCATAAACTATCCAAAAGAGATACGAAGTGAGCTCGCAATTCACTTTGGCCACACGTCATAGCCACCCTGTGAGCTTTTATCGCACTAGAAGCAACCCATAAAACATCATCCTGTTCCTCAACAAAACTTCCCTAAGGGCCTCTATTTCTTTGAAATACATGTAGAATATCGCGCGTTCCGTAGGAAGACTCTTATTTTTATTCTCGTTATGTTGAGGACTGATTCAGCATGAATATTTTGCCGAGATGATAGTTGAAGTGTGGTCTATTTGATGTTGGCAATCCTAAACTAAGGCCTTCTATGGACTCTCCGTCGTCATTTTTTAAGTACTTCTGGGTCATGAATCCGAAAGTGAACGGAAAGAGCAGCTCGCGTGTTTCGATCAGATCAATACTGAGATTTCAAAGATTATTAAGCTATTATAAAAAGATTTTCCACGTATAAACTAGATTGCTCAAGAGCTGATTGGCACAATTTTACGAAATAGTGACAGGTTGTCTTGATTTGGAAATTAGCCATGTGGGCCGCAGCAATTTTTTTTACCTCTTTTTATACTTGTTAAGAGGTAATTTTGAGCAAAAACGAATATTGTTAGGTGTCGCTTATTGGAGATTATACGAAGTCATTTTCAAATACCGTATAACTTTGTAACTGAGATCTGATTAAGTCAATGAAAGGAAAATTGTAGAAAAAACGAATGGCAGCGTTCTGTTGGTATAGTCACTTGAGTTGAACGTTATCCTGACATGTATTGCAGTTTCACATCAAGGCCCGGCTCTGATTCACTATAAATGGGCAATTTCAGTGTCTCCATAGAATGACAACTAGGATAATCAGAGTCATTCGACGTTTTCTCATTTATGAAGCTCAATGCTCATGAATAGATGCATAACGGGGATCTCTTACTTACTATCTGCTTAGTTGCTTCCTTTATAAAAGAAAAAAACACGGAAATCAATTTAGACTCTTAAGAAATATTTTTTGCTAAAACACCTTGAAGGGGACTGATGATCAAATAACTGGACAAATAACAGAAAAATTGTGCTAGGTATTTGACATTTATCATTGCCATTGTTAACACAGTGGAATAAATACTTCTAATGCTTGCTGTACTACTATGGGTAAAGCGTCGAAAACGTTCGTATTTGTCAAATTGCGTTGTACGGCGAAAGGCTAAAGTCCAAACCGACGTCACCCAAGCTGAGAAGACGTCCCACAATTCCACCAGAATGCCCAGCTCAGAGCAAGTAAATGACACGAATCACCTCCGTTTTTGCAGAAACTACTCCGTAAAATCATAAGCCATGCACTTATTTAATACCCAAAAAATGTACTTCCAGGACTACCCAAAAACTCATTGGTATAGGTTTTTCAGAGATCCGAGGAAGAAATCCTGAAAAATCAAAAGCGTATCAGCTTTGTAAAGATGTGTTGAGAGCCACACAATCCATTTTAAACATGAGAGTTTGAAATATACAACTACGAATAAGAAGTTGAGATTGTTTTCATATAAATATACCTTCTTGAACTTTATAAACTAGTACACACATGACTAGTACATATCAGAGTTCTATCTTTATGGAAACTAATACAGTAGATATGAGGACTTAGCAGTAGTAGTATTAAGATAGTAGGATCGATATTGTCCCTTATGGACATCACTGACACAATGGAGGATTTTTATCCTAATGTGCTACTAGACTGAGCAAAAGATGTGTCTATTTGAACAACTTTTCACCGCCTGTTTTTTTTTTTTTTTTTTTTTTTTGAGACTCGTTTGTAGCAAAATCACTAATCAAACACCAATATGGGAGATTTACATCGGAATATGAATCATTCCAGAATAGACTGAATCCTCGTCGTTAGGCGTTTTTTGTGAGAACAAAAAGAGTATGAAAGTTTGAAAGGGATTAAGCCATACAAATTGAAAAACTGAGTCTTGAAAGACATTCCATCATAATTCATTCAGTTCCTATGGTGGTAGTATCAGGCTAACAACATTCTTTCTCCTAGGTTTGGATACTGTCCGTCATCATATCTGTACCACCACTAATCGGATGGAATGATTGGTCGTCACAAAAGTTACGTGATCATTGTGAGCTATCTTCCGAAAGGTAAAATGATTTTAAAGCACATATCTATGGTATCTGATGCAAAGGCAATGTAATTGTGAATATTAGGAGTAGTAAAGCTTGTGACGCCGATTATGTGAGGTGACTTGAAGAATTGAAAAGTAAATAGCAATTAAGAAAGGTACATACAGTAATAGAAGCACAATCAGTGTAAAATTAGAATAGTGTTCATCTTCATTGTATCATTACTCATCCGGAGATAGTTTTCTTAGTCCTACAATCCAGTTCGGGCAGGGAAGCGCAGTGACTATTAACGTTCTCCTGCAGTTGATTAAGTGAACGCTTAAGAACCCCTTAGCTCGGCCGTCCTTAAGATAGCAAGGAGACTCGTCTTGATCAGCATTCTATGGTGTTCATAAAGGAGATGAAATTCTCAAGCAACGGTCAAATAACACGTCGAACACTCAGAAACATTCGTGGGAGCTGATAGCGAGGAACGGAAGCAAGAAGTGCTGGGATCCGTTCAGCAAAATGTGATGACAACATTATTTTATGAGTGGATGGAACATTGAGTCAGGAAAGCGACGTTGCATGTAGAAACCGCTAGAATTTCTGGAAATATCCAAAACGACATATTACAGACGATATCACGATCGCTTACAAGTGAATATTATGAATTACTTTATCAGCATTGAAATAGAGGATTTATGCTGATTAAAGTAATTTTGAAAAAAAAATCACTACTAGGCCACTTCTGGCTATGATAATTTACTTTTCTGTTGAAAAATGCACTTGTTCACTGTAGTATCGTAACAGTGCCCTACCAAGGTTAACAACGTGATCAATCATTGAGTTTTCATATGATTTAATTCGCACTATTGTTTTGCTTAGTTTTATTTCGAATTGGGCTATTACTAAAAGGTCATGATATGCTGTTCTAGCAACACTCGGATACGACGGTGGCTCTATGCTCGCAATTCAAATAAAACGAGCTACTTCAAAGTGATATGTTGATGAACACCTCATACATTGACCGATCATGCGTGACCATCTACAGAAGCTTTCTGCTGTGACCGCTCAGATAAGACTTCCCCAGTCGGTCATCGCTAGAGATGGTCCTGAATCTTCTACAAGAACTGTAGGCGCCACACCTACTTGCTATTCTTGCGGTAAAGACCCGTCAGCTCAACCAACACTCAAGTTCTATGTTCAAAAAAATTTTGCTCTCGGTCGCTTCTGGGTATTGGTAGGGCATGCTGTTTTTGGAATAGCTCGGCAACAAGCAGACAATTTTGTGTTGCGTAGTGGTCGCGTTCATAGGGATGAACTCCAGAAGTTGGCATTCCGCAACAACTCAGTGTCTTCCTTCTCCAGAATAGTGAACAACCTCACCTTGGAAAGTCGACTCGCCACATCTTGGAGTAATTATGCTGGACCACGGTACCACATTCACCGTATAGCTGATATTGCTCCATCGGATTGTCATTCCCTTCGTACGTTGAAGCAGAATCTAAGGGAGAAAAAGTTTAAGACTGCAACACCTGAGAAACAAATTCTTCGACTTCTTGATCGCCAGCCTCGCTCTTTTGGAAGGAAGGCATTCAATCTTTTCTCAAGAAAATAATTGCATATCATGATGGTGATTATATTGTTGATTAATTGATTTTTTCAAATGAATAACATTTGAACTTACAAGTGTATCGAAATGCGTGAAAAATCATGAAACAACCCAACGCTCAAAATACATCCTATTGTTTCCATTACGTTCAAAATTATACGCATTTTTAGTGGGTTACCTAACGCGTTGACAACGGCTCGTGATTTAGTGCTGAGAACGCATGAGGTGATGCTTCATTTCCGGCATTCATCCATTAAATCTTACATGAATCAAGTAGATCAAAATATACTCATTCTAGCAAATACCTCATCTTTTTTGAGTGAACCTTTTGCTTTATAATTCGGCTTTTCTGCACTTCTATCGGCAATTTCTGTGTGTTTTCCATTTCTTTAATGTTCTCTATAATCTTTTGTGAGTTTTTCCAAACTCTGTGTCATATTCAGTTGGTGAGTGTGACCAGAGAAATTTGTCCACCATTCAACAAAATTGCTGTCAGTCCTCAGTAAAGCTTTAGAAAGAATTCTATATAGATTCTGCTTTTTCTATGCTTATTATATACGCTGAAAAAGATGATTTTGGATCTTTATTGCAGCTGCAAATTGGACTACAATTAATTTGTCGTCAGAAGTGAATTGGATAGGTTTGATTTACGCCGGCAACAAACGAATAATGTCTCATTTTCCATTGACTGCAATCGGAAATGAGCTGATAAAATATGTTCTGTCATCCGTTTATAGAGAATATAAAGTTTTCCTGAGGAGGGATCAACAAGTATAAGCAAAAAAATGTTATTGGAACCTGCAACTGCTGGATGGACATAATCATTGGACTGTGCATCCTCCTCATTCTTTGTAGCCCTCATCAAATATTTTATATTTTTCAAATGTTTCCAACTCCTTGTCACATAAATATGTAACTGGTAGAAAGAATTTGTTTACCATCGAGCGTCATTGCTGTCAACCTTTGACTGTCGATATCACGTAGTAGATTCTGGTCAAATCAAGTGCTACTGCAACTCCACTTATCACAACAGTTCGAAATGCTCGATACGGCTGTTGTATTTCGGCTAGGCCTTCACGGTTTTTTAGAGAGATGGTAGTCTTCAGCCAATATCAAGTATGGATGGCACCGAGGATTCTCTTTCAGAATGTTCATAAAGTACTGATACATGAGTGAATGATTTAAGCGTATTTGAGCTTGATTCATGGAAAGTTTGCAGCTGTATTCATTCTTAAGTAGCTATTTCTTTGAAGATATTTTTCAGTAGTCAATGAAATGAGGGCGATGTTTTGGCAGTTTTATGATATTAGCTCCGATTCGGCGTTTTATGACTTAAATGCTATTAAAATTTACGCCAAGCAAATGTGGACTGAATTTTAGCTCTTCAGCAGCTATTCCTATTACAATTTTCCACGGTCACCACAAAGAAGAGTAGTTTTTGAAGATAGACCCTGGAAATCTCGTGTGAAATTTCTGAATTTAAAAGGTTGCAGAGTTTTGACGGCTATAAGTGTAAGTCTTAGAAACAGCCGAGCTAAGTCGTTAGCAAAAGCACAGGAGGGCTTCAGAGATGTTGAGCAGCCATAAATTTTAAACTTCAGTTTGTAAATACAGCATCACCTGTATTACGTGTCGTCCCGTTTCTCGTCAAGTGACTCGAACGGCCACCAGCAACACTTCCATTTTTCCCATTCACGCGCAAGAGTAGCCCAGTGTATTCTCCTTGCTCTAAGGATTCGTTGAAATATCAAAATGCTAAAAAAAAACCAGAAATACAACCATACATGCCACTAAACGCCGCAGAATTCGAGCAGGAGGATGGACTCGTATGGACAAAGGCTTGTTTGTAATGAATTACAGAATAGAGTTTTTTTTTACCTAGCTCCTGACGTGACATCCCTCTGAGATGGACTACCAAGTGATTACTGAATTATGGCGAAGAAGCTGTGGAGCAAAATAAAGCATTAAAAAGACAATGAGTTATACGTGATTCGAGCAATTTGATCTCTCTTAAAAACTTACATCACACATGATTTGGCTATCTCATTGTTTTATGCTCTTCAATGTTTTTTGTGCACGACCTATCTCCACATTTTTCTGGTCCTGAGCTTCGAACTTTTGATTCTTTTCCACATATGCATCTCTCACAAAGAACTTTGAGCCATGTGCTGCTTCGACTACTTCTTAATGATTTCGTCTTCTTCTAAATGACGTAGATTGGTAATGGGGCGAATCTCCTTGCAATCTCGAAGGAACCCGAGCAAAGGTATCCAAGAAAAAGTGCTAGCAAGGCGGTGGCCTCTGTGGTGTAGTGGTATCACGCTACTCTGGAATGAGTAAAACGCGAACTTTACTCCCTCAGTGGTGACTGATGTCTTACATATCATTCAACATCTTACTTGGATACTTAGAAACTTAGGCGGTCTTTGTTCACTGGTTGTACGGATCCCAGCACATTTTCCATTCGCTCCTTTGTTTCGCGATAGTCGCTCATAGCGATGGTCTAATTTGGGCATGCCGGATGGTGCGAGTGTCATACAGTGATCTGTAAGATATGAATGCGAGCTCAGTTGATCAGTTCTTTAAACGAACACGTCCGTTCAACGCGTCCTCGAGGACGCGTATATTGTCGTGGAGTCCACTCTACATTTCTTTTTCTCCATCCGTCGTCTGTTCTTCTCAATATCTGACCTGCCCATTTGTGTTTCACTGTATAATCTTTTCGGGGCACGAAGATGGGATAGTTCGAAGATCTGAGCTACGCAAGCCGTCTAGATGTTGTGCGCCTCTGGGTCACTCAACATCATTGGATATGTAATGCAACATCATAACAATGTTAAAAAGCAGTAAAAAAAATCTTATACATTTATGCATGATTTCCAGAAGCCCTCTTATGTTTTATCAAGTTTTAGAAACATTTCTTAATTACCAACCCTTTCAAGAGTATAATTAATTGTTTATGATATGATTTGACGAGTATTAGGACCGTTTTCACCCAACATTAAGGAAATGTTCGGTCAAAACAATTGTAATGAATAATATAGCATAGCTAAAACTTGTTAGTTACTTGAATAAAATGCTTTCTTAGCATTCTCCAAGCGAATCTACCTGTCATTTCTCGGAATCTTTTAAAATTCGAATTTATGGAGACTAAAAGAAAAAAACACCTGGTATCTTAACAATACTCTTTCGTCCTTAATGTGTGTACTTACTTAATTGTCGAAATAACTGAAACAAAAAGTATTCCTCTACTTCTGTCAATCTCCGTCAAATTTTCAAAGTATATGTACCTGCCTACCTGCCAAAACTTCACTGGAGCCTAATTGTAGTCTCAAGCTCAATCTTGTGCCTCCATACATGACAATTATTTACTTCTAATTTGATAAGCCTCTGACTTTGACTACAGTAGAGTAAGAAAATAAAAGTAATCAACATTAAGTCATTCTTAGATCGCCTCTTAGCAGTGGTATGATGTTGTAACTATGTATTCAGTGATGTTGAGTGATAAGCGAAACATTGAACCTTAGGCGAGAGTTAAGCATGCGCCAACGGAAAGAGTGAAACGTGGGTTCAGATCATTTCCGAGGCTAAAGTTTTGCATATTTCATAAACCAATGTTTAATTTTCTGTCCAAGTCTCGGCACTTTGTTTTGAGCAATTATTTAAGTTGCTGTATGGGTATTCAATATCCGGTATAGTATTTTGCACTTAGATGAAGATATTTACAATTTTATAGTCATTCGTATAGGCTTCGACCATTGATAAAAAAGCTGGTACAGTCTTGGGTAATTTTTTACGTTTCTAGTTTATCTTCAGAGCCTAAAGGAAACAGTTCACAGCGTTCGGATTCTTCTTTTGAGAAAAACGGGAAGAGGTGAATTAGTTTTAGAAATTTCGTAAGGATGATAAGGAAATTAATGGTGAAGAGGCTGCCCGTTGATATGTTACAGTTAACGTTAAATGTTTGAAGAAGTCCATCAAAGCAACGACAGACAAAAAACTTTGTAAATCTCAACCGGATAAGAGAGTCAAAAATTTTTAAGAATGCTTGTTGCATCGATTGCTAGAATGACAAAGAGGTCTTCTTATTCATGAAATTTATCTCATTTTTTTTTTTGCAAATTCAAGACATTTGTTAACTGATCATATTATGGTAAAGAAAAGGATATGATGGCTTTTTTTGTCGAGCTCAACTGAATTTTTAACAGTCATGTCATAATCCTGACCATATCAGTAAGGAATATCAAACAATTACGTTCTACTTCCTTTAGCGCCCTATGACCGCCTTTCGTCATCAAGAAATGAACGATCACTAGTAAACGGGTGATAGCTTATTCAAAATTTCACCATATTTTCGAGTTAATTTAGAGCTAAAAGTTGAATGTCAGTATGATTTTGTGACAATCGTAGCAGATTGTAAAAGAGTAGCACACAATGTTCTAAGGCATAATTTTCAACTTGATTGCTACTTATTTGTTGTAATTTTGTATTTTAGAGTCAATGAAAACTAAAAACTACTATTTTAGAGCGTTTGTTGTGTTCTCAGCTTCTGGATCATTTTTTCTACCACTGTTTGTAATGGTTATCGTTTATGCAAAGATTTATCTTGAAGCAAGGCAACGAATTCGAACAAATAGAGGTAACTGTTTTATGCATAATATCAAATTTTCATCTCATTTCGGATATGACAAATCTTAAAAACAAGAACCAAAACAATAGTTGGAAATAGTAAAGTTAAAATAGAGCAAACAAAGAGGAACAACAAGCGCCAGGAGCCAAGAAGAATTTCTCGCAAACATCATCAATACCACGCCTTTTTCCGCCCCTTCGGACATGACTGATGAGGCTTGCGAGGAAGACGAACGTACGTCTACCACTAGCAATGACTTATCCAGACCTCTGAAATGCTCTAAAACAGTCTATCACAATGCCGCTTAAAGTCCTTTCAAGCAAATCTTGAATAAAACGCATGCAGAAAGTAAATAAAGCCTTGGTTACCTACTCGCGTAGCATTCGTGCCATTTGCAACTTTCAGGAATCACGATTATGTAGCAATTCAAGTTAGGGAATACATCTTCTACAACATGCTCTGTCACACATTGAAGCATGATTACGCGATGAAATACATACATTTTATCTACATCATATGCCATTTGTTAAAGTCAAAAGGCAACACTCGATCTTGTTCGTTATGAATTTGAGCGCTGATAGAACTCAGAAAAATCTATTTCGGTTTGATAACACAGCGAAAAAAATAGTACAGAACAAATTCACTAAAGTACAACGACTACAGTGTGAATAACATGGCATAGCATACTCTACCACTTTTTTATCGGTTGTCCGTCATTTTATTGCTTTATCAATTCAATCTGGTTATAGAATCGGAAAGCCATAAACATTATTAAAGCATTATAACCATTTCTGATATTTGGAGTGAATTTTTATTTCTATGCTTGGATGTAGACGAATTTGTTAAGCGACAAACAATACGACGTATGTATAATTTGGAAAAAAAAATCCATTGTTTAATCAAACCATCGTTGGTCATAACACTAATCACTGTGATTTAGGTGAAATCCTGGAAAATCTTGAAGAAAAAAAATTTTTCTAGCTTATAGCAACAGTCTCATATTCGGATGCAATCTCATCATTTTTTGATAATAAATTTGAAATGGTGCCGCCGTGATCGAGTAATTGTAATGCTTGTCGCGGCGACCGTGAGGCCGACCGCAACCCCTCCTCCTAAACTCTTCGGCAGTCAGTAATTAGCGCCCTATGGGAAGCCATAGCCAGGCTGTCCTCAAGAATGTATGCAGATGTGCTCATTCAGTATTCTACGACGTTGAAAAAGTCGACGAAAAAAACGATTGAATGCGAGAAGTGCTGGGACCCGCATAGTGAAAAACGAGAAAAACACACTGTGAAGGCGAATAATACATTAAAGTGCAAGACTTTGAAAATCGTCTTGACGAATTCGAAATGTACCTTGATAATTCCAAAAAGTTGAGGGTAAATGTTGCCAATAAAGTTCTTGCGAAGAGAGATCTTTGTATTAGTTAATATAAATAGCGCAATGGGATGAGTTAGCACACGCAGGAATTACGGAAGAAGGTGTGATAAAAAAAAATTGCTCGCCAATCTTTACATCAGCCTAGGGGAATCTTATAAATATTGAACAGTCTTGTTCATTTAGTTAAATTGAAGAAGATGGTATGATCGATGAATTAACTAGCAACATGCTGTCAAAGTTTAGCGCATTTCAGTTACTTTATTTAAGGTAGCTGGATTTAATGGAATTGAATCCATATTTTTGCATCTTTCACATTGTAGGTCGAAGTGCTTTGACACGTATAAGAAACGCTTCAACGGATGACATTGGTGATCGAATAGGATCGAAACGATTTTCGACTGACAGTATAAAAATGGCTAGACGAACTAGTGAAAAAACACCACTAGTGCACACCGTAAGCTCGTCAATCTTTAAGGTGAATTTCATATTTGATTTCATTTTGTTCAGTGTTTCTCTTGCAAAGCTTATAATAGACTTAACATATTAAATTTTAATATGGGCGCAATGTTCTTAATTAGCTTTAGTAAACTTCTTTTCTAAATTAATTAAATAGAGTTTCGTACGCTCGATGCGCTATTTTAGTTGATTTTTTTCTCTACTTGATGATACGCTAATCAATTAAGTACAACTGCATAATTAGTTGAACTGTATGTAACTATTATATGCTTGACGAAAACGCAGATTCGCTTCCAAAGGAAGAAAAGAAATTATATTCTAATTTTTATATTCTTTTTTCATGTCATCGACAATGCGGATAGAACAACAAAGTCAATGAAGTACCACAACAATAATTACTCGACACGCACTCGGGAACGAGAAAATTCGGTAAAAAATTCTCGAAATTACTTTATTACTTTTTTCAGAGCATTAATAGTCAAGTTCTTAAATTTTACTTCAGTGAATACTGAATAATAAGCTTGTGACATTACTTTGCTAACATTAAGAAAATGTGAAATACATCAAAGCGCTTAGTGATTTTAACTAATTGCTCTCATTCATTTGCACGTAAATTGAATGATCACGAATTTTAACCAACCCATTTGTCAAGATTTCCGCACTAAAGCATACCATCTTGAATTTTTTCCTGACAAAAGCTTCTAAACAATCTTTTTTCAAGTTGACAGAAGCTATATCTCATCACATGACATTCGGCGCTCGTAATTTTGCGACTGTTGCATAGGACGATAAACTCCACGTCAGTTATACAATTGTAGATTTTTAACAACAGGCAATGTTCTCCATTGGTTAAAAGAGTGTCAGGGATACGGAACATGACACAATCATGTTGAAATAAAACACCTTGTTCCATCGCTCAAGGTGGATGCATGGTATCTACGCTACAATTTACTATATGTTAGTCAGTGGCCCATCATAGAAACATATTGCCGCCATCGCTTAGGAGAGTATTTCAACTTATGTTGAGTGTATTTGTGTATTGTTCATAGTCCCCCATCTTATGCATTAGCCATGATTAATTGCAACGTTTGCAATGAAATAACACTCAACTATAGTCAAATCACCGGTGGATATACATGTTAGGAAAGTTTTTTCTATATAAATTACTGATTGTAAAAATTAGTATGTGAATTGTCATCCCTAGATCAATGTCTGGGTTATATATGCTGTCGAATGAGTGCAAAAAGTAAGGCCCAGTCCCGTATACTAAAATAAGTTGCTTTAAATAAAACATTGGTCACAATGCACAAGTTTGTCCTTATCGCATTCATGTGATTCTGTGTAGCGAAGCGTGTGTTTATCATGACACCTTCTATAATTTATACCTAAGCATAAATACGATATTTGGAAATATTAGCCGGGAAGCCTTTTCAAATTGCAAGTGTCTATTTGCTGCTACTATTGTTGAACAACAAACATAACGTTTTACCGCTTTACACCTAGGTAGGGGGCCTTCCTTCTTATCGTTCATGCTCGCAGTACGTTAGGAGTAAACCCTTGTTAAACAGAAACAGCTAACTGCCCACGGTTACAATAATCAATTGGACAGAAAATATTTTCGATTAATGTTCCGACACGTTTCGTCTTCTACAAAGTCGATGATTCCAGTTGATAAACTACAGTTGGTCGTTCTCATTTAGTCTTCCGCTTGATTTTCGTTCAAGTTGAACCTCCTTTCATGAGAGCACCATTGAAATGAAGAACCTCACCCGTCAGAGTCCTCATATACCCCTATATTATTCTTATAAAACGATTCCATCGTCTCTGAAGAATGTGAAGACGTAGAAACGTCAATTAATTTCCATATCTACCCCTTGGTAGTAGCTAATTCATAAAGGAAACTACTATTGATTGGCAATGTGGAGTTTATAGGAAAGTATGCAGAAAGAATTTTCGGGATCGTCAAATGAGCTTCACCTAAGGGTATAACTCGCGAGCTACTTCTGGGTACACTCATGTCACGCTTGAAATTGGGATATTCAAGTTGGTTTTCAAGGATTAAGTGGAGTTTAACTCATTACTGTCAATGCATCAATTGAGAAAGCTTCATAGTTTTTACTTATCTCATAGTCAAATGGAGATGCCGTTCATGGGCATTACTAATATCCCACCTCACTTTGCTATTTTTTATTGACACAAAGCTCCATAGATGAAGTTAATAACAAGATAAAGCTCTCAATGTTGATCAATCTTTGAGGGATGCGCCATGAAATTTCTTCTCACTTTCTAACCTCGTTTGAGGCTGTTGAATGCATATCTGGCGTTAACAATGTACAAATGATCGCGGTAGCGTACCAATGTATTAGATCATGCTGTTATCTCTTAGATATGCCTCGCAGCAATTCACCGATCTTAGTGAGCTTTGAGTGCGGATCAAACCATCGACCACATGTGCGACGTAGAACACCTCTAACCACTGCACCACTCTGTAAACTCCACGAGCTGCATAAAATGAGCAATATAATGTAATCGAGTGCAGCTTTCTGTGGAACTTTGAGACGATCTGCCCTTCTGCTTTGCTGATATGATTGAAATCAGATAGTTTCTTCAACTAATTCATAAATTAGCTTTTAAAACTCTTGCCAACCTTATTTCACTTCTTGGAAGGATTCTAATATCGCAAATGTTCACTAGGAATTTAACTAGTCTATGCAAGATCTTCTCGTACTAACGAACATGAGAGCTTCAAATTCACCGAAGATCACCTGTCACCTGTATCACCTGTCGTCCCGTTGATCGTCGAGTGACTCGAGCGGGTACCAGCAACTCTTCCATTTTTCCCTATCGCGTGCAAGAGTAGCCCAGTGGGTCCTCCTTGCTCTAGGAATTCGCTGAGCATCATATCTTTCTTCCATCGCTTTCGTGAAGAAATCGGACCAACGGGTCAGTGGTCTTCCTTTAGAGCGCTTGACGTCCCGAGGAATCCAGTCGGTAACGGCTCTCGTCCATCGGTTGTCGTTGAAGCGCATCACGTGTCCGGCCCACCTTATTTTCGATATCCTGGCGTGTAGAACGGCGTCTCTGATTTTCGATCGTTGACGTAGGTCGGAAGTTCGGATCCTTTGTCTCATTTGCGAAATACGAGATACTCCTAGCATCGACCTTTCGACTGCGCGTTCGATAACGGCAAGTGATCTTTCATCCTGCTTACGTAGCGACCAGGTTTCTGCTGCATACGTTAGGGCAGGGATAATTGTCGAGTCGAAAAGGTGGGCACGGAGTCGGATGTTCTTTGTCCTCTTCACTACATCTTCGATGCTCTTAAACGTTCCCCAAGCCGCTCGTTTCCTCCTGCTCAACTCTGGGGCTAGGTCGTTCATCATGTTGATTTCACGACCTAGATAGATGTAACTGGAGCATTCGGAAATTGTCGTTCCGTTGAGCGTGAATGGGGCATTAGAAACCCATCCGTTCCTCATGAACATTGTTTTCGTTAGATTCAGTTGAAGACCGATCTTTCCACAGGCGTTGTCGAAATCAGTCAACATTCGTTCCGCTTGGCTGATGTTTGGTGTTATGAGAACGATATCGTCAGCAAAGCGAAGATGGTTTAATTGTCGACCGTCAATTTTCACTCCCATTTCGTCCCATTCTAATGTTCGCATGACGTTTTGTAGGGTGGCAGTGAATAGTTTTGGCGATATTGTATCGCCTTGTCGGACCCCTCTTCTTACGTCAATGGTGATATTGTTGTAGAATGGAGATATTCTGGTCGTGAAATCTTTATAAAGCTCACGAAGGATCGTTATGTACGAGTAGGGACGCCCTGGTTATCCAGAGCCTCTATAACCGCTTCTGTTTCCACTGAATCAAAGGCATTCTTCAGATCGATAAAAGTGAGACAGAGTGGTTGTTTGTACTTTCGCGAAACTTCAATGAGTCTTGTGATCGTGTGGATGTGGTCCATGGTACTAAATCCTTTTCTGAACCCTGCTTGTTCGCATGGCTGTCCTTCGTCCAGTGTTCTGTCAATCCTGTTCAGGATGACTCGAGTAAAGAGTTTATAGACAACGGACAGCAAGCAGATTGGGCGATAATTGCCTATGTCGTGAAGGTCTCCCTTTTTAAACAACAATACGGTCTTGCTGGTTTTCCATTGAATAGGGACCTTGCATTCTGACAGGTAGCGAGTGAAGAGCCGAGCCAGGGTGTTGATGAGAACTGGCGGCAGGTTCTTTAAATATAAATTGAAAGAGGACGAATATGTCGTTCCACCGGTCCTTCCTTCCGAAATCCGACATGCTATATCGTCGGTGAAAAACAGAACAACACCCGGTCCAGACAGGATTAGACCAGAACCGAAAGATAGTCGTTGAGAATTAACGACTGCAGTTTTTTTTTTAATACGAGATTCGGGAGGTCATTTATCACCTCTGTGGAGGAACGACACTCACTGCATCCAGAAATGATTTGCTAATGTCGTACATAACTCTTATTTCTAGATATTCAGCAGTGACATTCAAATTTCTCAGAACTTTCAAATAGAGAGTATCTTGAGATGGTATGCGCGAGAGTTTCTATTTACCATGAGTATAGTCTGAGCTTAGTTAAAGGATAGAGGATACAGCTCTCAGCCTTGATCAATCCCTAAGGGATGCGCTATGCATTCGTTTTCAATTTTTAACTTTTTGAGATGATTAAATGCATATCTGGCCTTTACAATGATTCGCGGTGGTCTCACGGTGAACCGAGCAGTGTTATCCTCCCAGACGAGTCTGAGACCAGTATGGTACTAATGTACCGACCCCGGAGGGATGGATGGCTTGATGTGATGTGCCATGAGCTCGAGATCGAACCAGTGACCACGTGTGCGACGCAGAACACCTCTAACCACTGCGCCACATGCGTTCGAATACTCGACAAGCTTAGTTATATTGAGAGTTTCTCTATTCATTATCTTTGTGATCTTTGTATGCTTTTCTCAACGGTTTTTATGACACTCACGTATTTTATCCGGATGTGCGTCATCAAATAATCGTATATTATCGAAATTTTGTGAATTTTAATTGGGTTACTTGGTGTAAAAACTAGCTGATCACTTGCCGAAGGTTTTCTTAACACAGAAAAGTTTGAATGTTCGAAATATTCGATAATCTGTAACAGTTGCGTGAGATGAATAATGAGGCTACGACGAGGTCTCGCATCTCAACTAAATCATACTCTTTGTCACATTTATTGAAATATGGCCTGGGTGTAATCGTGCAAGAATATTAGACTCCAACAATTGAAACATGTGGTGGTGTGAATATACTTTTTTGTTTTTCCGCTTAGTTTTTATTATAATGGTGGTATGCAATGCTCATGATAAAGCCAAGAGTGATTGCTGAGTTACAAGCAATGTTTGGCACCCGATGTTTTTGTGTCACGGGCTCCAACCTCCACTATACTTTTCGTGCTTCGGACTTTAGTCCACCGTAATATAATGCCTGCGGCCTATATCAACCCATCTAAGAATCCGCCTTCACTTTTTAGACCTTTTGTCGCTATATTTGGAACGTAGATGTGTACAAAAAATCAAGGCGAGTATTTATCAGAAAATGAAACTGAATAAAATTCTTGGAAGTTTACCTCGAATGGGCACGAGGAATGAATGTCTGCGTATATCAACTGTTGGGCTAATTTCAAGCTTTTATGATCGTACCTTCAATACTCATTATTCTCATTGAGTTCCTATACTGAAAGCTCTCATTGTTCCAGAAAAGAAATATTGAATTTCCAACCAACCTATTAATCAATAATTCAGAAATCTCGTTTGCTTATTGATTCGAGAAAATCGTTCGATGCTCAGAGAGTTCAATTATGCTTCAATTATAGTTGTGAACATAGGGCCTTTGATATGAATTCAACACATCCCATGATTCAATCAAAGGAGGAGTACCTCAGGAATGCGCCATGCACTCAACTTCAGTCAACATTATGGAAGCTACCTGATAAATATTTAGCCTCAAAATAGACCTGCGATAGCCTTCCAATCTGTTAAGTCAATGTTCTCAACCCTCCCCCTCCCCACTTCATGGCATTTTCGTATCAATTTATTCAACGCAATAAATGAAGAGTATAGCTAGCCAAGATTAAGGATCAAAACAAAGCCATGTCCCTCAAAGGACATCTTTGACCACTACAGACATAAAAGTGATCTGAAAACCTGCTTTGAGGTGTTTCTATTTTTCACATTAAACCTCTTACTTTATTCAATATTTCCATCTTTTTTCTTGAAGAATCCAACGGCAATGCTTCGACATCGTGAGAAGATCAGTGTGGCGAAAGAAAAACGAGCAGCGAAGACGATTGCCGTTATAATATTTGTGTTCACATTTTGTTGGCTACCGTTCTTCTGTGCCTACGTGATTCTTCCGTTCTGCGATACCTGTACACTTCATCCAAAAGTATGTTCAAAAAAACTCTTTAACGAAATCATTATTATGTAAGTTTCAAAAAGATGGAAAATGCTGTTTGATAGATTCTTTGAGATGTGGTGTGGCTATAACTTCCTACCACACCATGAATCAATTCTCTTGATTAAATTTGGATTTTTGTGTTTACTGTAGAATCCTACATACATACAAACAACTTCTAAGATTATTTGTGGTTAGTTATGTACAGAACTTACCTTTTACTAAATTTTTGGTACTTTTCCGTTATCCATGCCCTGTTTCGACCCCTCGGGAAAAAGAGAATTTCTCGTCTTTCTTAGAGTATTAGTGATCGTTCGATAGCTTAAACTAAGAGAATTTCAATGACGTATTTTGTTTCCAAAATGGTCCCATTATTATGCTGAAACAACAAGAATAAAAATTTCTTTCTCACTTGAACATTTGTTGATGAACAAAGCCATTTCTCCAGATTTTCAATAATTAGTCGATTGGCCAAGTCAAAAATTCTAATGATATAATTGGTTTGCGCAAAAGAACTTCTTGTATTGCGCTGTATTACCAAAAAAAGACCGGGTTGCAGAAAATTTAGATCGTTTTCGTCACCGCACCTTTTTCCGATCTTTCGAAAAAATTGTCTTACGCTTGTTCCTCAAGTTTGAGCAATTGCCTAATAGCTCAGCTCTTAAAGATTTCAACGGTTTGATTAATCTTCAATATGGCTTCATTACTGCGCTCTAGGAGCAAAATAAATTTATATCACATTCAAATATTCCTCGCTGAACAAGGCTTTTGCTCTATACTTTTAGCAATCATTCTATAGCTTGAATCCTGTCGATTTTAACATTGGAATTTTGGAAAGAACCCTTTAGTGCCTTGTAACAGCCAAAAGAATAATTTTTGCGCATCGTAACATGGACACTAAGCCACCGTGCTATGCCGGTATGTGGATAGTAACATAGCAACAAGGTCGCTAAGCCACCTTGCTTTTTCCAGTGCCAAATTTGAGAAACCCAATATTTTTTGATTGTTGCAGCTCCCAAAAGTTTCTTTCAAAAACTAAATACGTCATTGGAATCAGCGAGATTTGATCTATACCAGTTACTGAAAGTCTAAAAAAATATCTTTGCTCAGGTAGGAGTGTTTGAATGAAGAACATAATTTCATTTTTGCTCGTATAGCCCAATATCAAAGCCAATTTGAAGATAAAATCGGATGACTACTCAGACTTTGAAAGCAACCAAAATATGATTTTTTATCAAGGAGTCGAAACAGGACACGGATAACGAAAAAGTACCAAATTCTCTGCATTTACGCATTAGAGATATTTTGGGTTTCTTATCTTTTTCTTTATGAAAATCATGAGATGGATATTTTTACACCTTACTTCCAATTCTCGAACATTTCTATAACATTTACTCTCTATAACCTTATCTGTTAACACGACAAGATGCCTTCTTCCACTTTATTCCGATTTTCTGCCGCATAACGAGAAGAAAAAGAGATTCTCTTTGGTTAGGAGGGAATAAATAGAAAACTAATTCTCTTGAGAGGGACTTTTTACAGGAATGTTAGTAACCGTCCGAAAGCTGAAACTTGTGGCTACAGCCCCACTTCGCCGGTTTTTCAAGACACCCCTTTATGACGTCGTAACATTCAAAATAAAATCATGTTCCATAAAACCAAGTGTTTTTTTTTCCTATCTCGCTTATATATCCTGACAAAACACCTTACTTAGAGTGCTAGTACTCAAGCTATATCACGAATTTTAAAGAACTCAGAAGAGCGTTTGTTTTTTAGAAAGCTCTTTTGATCCTTTGATCTTTTCTGGTCATTTGATTTATGCTTTGAACCTCGCGGATCAGAGAAGCTATAGATTCTTTCTTTAAGCTAATAGCAATCACTTGATAGCGTAATGCTTTCCGATTCCAGCGATGTGCTTATTTTCTGCAAAAGCGGTTTAGCAGAGAAATTAAGGTCGAGTTTTACATTTAATTCGACAAGGCGAAAACCGCGGCAGGGGACGTGGCGGGGCGAGACGAGGCGGTACTACCGATGGTTGTCATTCAATTGGGCATTTTTTCTCCGCTTTGGAAGAAACTCCAGATAAAACAACTGGCTGAGATACTACGAAAATTCTTCTGCACATTTATATGCATTTCAGCTTCCAGCGAATTATATGCGCGTTAAAAAAGAAGGCGAAAAGCGAGTGTGAAACATATTTTTGATCTGGATGCTATAGGGTTATAAAGGAGTGTTTTGAAAAACTGGCAACACGGGGCTGTATCCTCAAGTTTTAACTTTCGAATGGTTACTAACAATCCTATGAAGGGTTCCTTTCAAGCGAATGGGATCGGTTCTCCATTTCTTCCTCTTAATCAGAAAGAACCGAAACAGACTGAAGAAAATCTCCGAAATTTATAGCTTGTTTGATTCGCTTCGATTTCATGCCTGTATGTTTCCATCTATTTTCAGGTGAATCAAGCATTCACGTGGTTGGGTTATATAAACTCATCACTGAATCCATTTCTCTATGGCATTCTCAATTTGGAATTTCGACGGGCATTCAAGAAAATTCTCTGTCCAAAGAGTGTACTTGAACAACGACGACGACGTTTGAGCGCTCAGCCTTAGTACACCTAGAGAATAGCATTATCAGCACAATTAAAAATTAATAAATATATCTACTAGCCGATTTACATCTTATTTGTTATCATTAAAGCCTCATCGTATTCAACACAGAAACACACCTGCTTCGCTTCTAGTAATGTGTATGCCAAGTCATTGTATTAAACTTTCAACGTATTCTATGCATTTGAAGAGTTTGTAACGAAAGTGCTTGCACTAATTGGCGCGAGCTTTCCGGGAAGTAAGCTATTATAGTATAAGAAATGAAGAATCAAAGATAAAGTGATCAATCACTCAAATATGCTCTGTGTACTCAATTCCACTCGTATCAATGTAAGGGTGAATGAATGCATGCGTGACCTGCAAAATGACTTGTGGTGGCCTATGGATGTGTAAAGTCAGTATTCTATCTTTCCAAGCAGGTTTGACACCATTTTCTAACTCTTATAAGATGGAGAGTTTCACTAATCTTCAATTCGGAATTAAGTCGGAGGTCGATTCAGAGTTTAGCATCTCTAATTATTTCGCTGATATAATACTTTAAATATGTCATAGAACAATTGTACAGTAAATACAAAAAGCATGAGCGGAAACGAGAAGCGAAGACTGGCTGTTTTTCTTCACCCACACTACACTTCAATTCCTAATCAAATGAGGCGTGAAGAGTGCTACTGTTCACTTTTTTCTCGTATGCGAAGCGAAATAGTGATGGTTTCCAAATTCACATAAAAGGGAAATTATGAGCATTTTTGCTGCAATTTCCGTCAAAAACCACTGATGCTGATTGACCGTGATGGTTGTTTATAAAGCAATGTAAATAGAATGTATTTTCTTCCTATGCAAAAATTTTCCGTCTACGAAAGAGCTGTGAAACTTACGGTGCAAAATATTGCAAGAGTCACTTGTTCAATACATATTCACTATATATGCCGAATGATTTTGCCACTATAAAATTTCTATTCTCGTTATGTCGTTTTGATTTTGATTAATTGTACAACGAAATGATTTATTACAGTTTTTCACCATCGGTTATTGTTGTATTGCTCAATATCTCACAAAATACTCGTATGCTCGTATGCTGTTATCCTATATTGAATTTTTACAACCATAGGTTCACTTTTTATAAAAATTAATTCGAAACTCTTGTTCTTCATATACTTATTATTAAAATTCATGACAATGAGAAGATTCCAAGTCATAATCCATCGCTCTGGTTTTGTTACAGTTCCAGCTTATTCTTCGCAATGTTCCTCTCGATAGTTTTTTGAACGTGAAAATACAATGGATTTGTATAGGAAAAGTGATCTGTACAAAAAAAAGACCCACGCAGGTGAATCACTGGCGAACAATGCCACCACGGCTTTGATGATACCGAAAGCAATTAATGAAAAAATTATAGGTCATGACGTTCTAAGGGAAATCTTGATACTTTTGCTTATCCGTCATGTATATTTATTTATTTTTTAATACTTACTATATCTACAGTAGGAGAGCATGTGGCGCAGAGGTTATAGGTGTGTGTCGCACACACAAGGTCGATGGGTCAATCTCGCGCCCATGGCTCACCAAGCTATCCATCCCTCCGAGGTCCAGGGTCGGTGAATTGGTGCCAGACTGGCTTCAGACCTGTCTAGGAGGATAGGCAGCATTGACTCGATACAGGGGTAGGCAACCGCGAGTGATTGTAAAGGCCAGATATGAATTCAGTCGCCTCAGACGAAGTCTAAAAATTGCCGACGAATGCATGGCGCATCCTACAGAGATTGATGAAAGATCAGAGCTTTATTCTATATCTTTCTATCTACCGTATAACATATCTGAAGCACCTGAGTGGAGCGTTTTTCAACTCGTTTTTTTTTTCATCTTAAGTGACGACTTTCCCGCTCAGCTACATGGAAAACGTGACAAATTGGGCCCTAATGTTCTTTTTTCGGTACTGTTTTCCTCCCATTCAAATTTCATTTGGATGAAAGTGGTATGAAATATGATTGTTTAAAATACTGTTATCAAAAGTTCTATGAATATCAGTTGAATCGAAGATTTATGACAAATATATCAATGTAGATTCACATTACCGATACCAACAACGTTCATTAGATGACATTTATATGCATTTAACAATACATTGAATCTCTTATTGTATTCAACCTGAAGCTTGTGTGTACTTCACTTTACTTCTTATCTCTTCTTCTTATTTGGATATTTTTGTTTGATAGGGTCGTTGAGGAAAACTCTTTGTCTAGAGATGCAAACGCTGCGGAGGAAACGTAGTCTCGATCTAGTAAACTTTTTTCCTACCATAATCAGCCGTCTATTGCTTGTGTAGGCTGCATGAGAACATCGTGGTGCGGGCTTATTAAAAGTCCAGAAAAACAAGCCTTCTACAAAAAAGAACGCGGAATCTTAAGCTGTTGTCCTTGAGGAGAACAATTCTTCGTGAAGATGCGTTATCTATGTAGGAGAGCAAGTATTCGAACGTGAGTGGTTTTTATTTGAACTAGGCGAGCTGACTCATTCTCAAAATCCATTGCACATTATTAGATAACAAAGCCTGATGAGAAAAAAAAGCTAACACCTATAACCTCTGTCATATGCTAAATCTTATAAATACGTCAAATAATACCATGATAAAAATATGTTGAGGTGATAAGAGTGTGCAAAAGGCTCTATCAGCCATATTTCCTTGCCTAGTTCAGTTTACTAACGTATATAGCCATGTGCCAGGTATTCTACAAGCCTTGGCAGATGCTTCAAACATTGAACGTAGATAACAAAATTTATCAGAGATTAGTGCCCACTTTCATTATCACCTGTCGTTTTTTTTTTGCATATAAATTTCTGCATGAGTTATTTTAATGTGTCTGTTTTCTATAAAATGATCCTTATCGCAATAATTCATATGACAGATAGAGAAAACAAAAAATGATTGATCGTGTTGCACTGAGTCGAAGTCGGATTTATATGAACAAACTATCAAATTTCATAAGTACTTGGTGATAGTTGGTGAATGATTCATGAAAGAAACGTTCTTGATAGTTTTCTTCTTCTTTCCTATATATACTTCTAAAGTACTTCGAGTATTCACACTTTCCAAGCGGTTTTGGTCTGTTCATCATAGGGGATCTCTGTTATTGAGGTGTCGTTTGGAATACGGTTATTGTCTAAAGTGTAGAATGATACCGTGAGACTAGAGATAATGCCTAAGGCAATGCTTGATGTGGTGAATGGCGCTCACATCGCCAATGGTGTTGGTCGAGGCCGTTTGCGGGAATGGCGGGAAATGCTCAGGTCGACCACGCCTCTTCTATGGTGTATAATATCTCTGCCGTACCAGCAACCATCATTCATTCAATTCTTGGTTATTCATAGGCTGAGTTTCATCAACTCAGCGATTTTCTAATCTATGCCAACTTGCTGAACATACCAGTTCGACGGCCGTCATTGTCCTTGTCGGCACTATGACACTGTTGCGAACTGGAATGATCGGCATGATTCTTGTCAGTGCTCGGGAACTACTCGACAACTGCAACACTCAATCTCAACGTTTGCACTCCGATTCGCCTGTTGTCATCGTCTTAGCTATGAACTATGACACTGCTGCGAATTGGGGTGAATACGTGAAATAATTTCTTTTTCTTGAAAAATCCGTCAATAATCCAGATTACATCGTAGTGATCGATTTTTTTCGCCATTTCTGATTTATTGTCTCGGAAATCTGTGACATAATTTGAACTCTAATAAATATGTATACGTCTACTATTCAATTTTTATTAATTTCGGCCTGTCATTAGTGTCAGCAGTCGTATGCATATCAATATTGATCCTCAAAAAACTGGATCTGATGGGAGTTATGTGAGAATAATAGGGCATTTATGCATTTACGTGTTGATGAAGCTTGAATTTTTTTTTCAAGTAATCGATATGCGCAGTCCTCATCGATGAGTACGACGGCGCATTAACTCCTTCCGGACGGTGAAGGTTGTTTTTGACCTCAAATTTTCAGAAGTTCTTCCCTGCACAAAACCCTTTACTAAAACTCTAAGTGTTTTATAAAGTTTAAACTTTGCCTATTACAATAATGTGCTTCATTTCTGAAAAGGGCTCTTCAGTACTTTGTAGCGACGGAAATAAAATTATGTTTCACACTCGAGTGCTTTGTTTGCGCGGTTAGGATAAGTGCATAGGTTCTCATTGGACTTTACTAATACTCATTCAGTAGCATAAATCTCGATGAGTCCGAAGTTTAATTTGGTTTTTGAGAAAGTCTTGATAGTGTGCTATACGAGCGTGAAGATTCTTACGTTTGTTTCACACTCGAAGGTTTCTTCGCACATAGGTGTTTATATGTTAAAAAGTGTATGAGCGCTTGAAGAAAAGTGTGTAGTATTAGACTAGTACACGCGAAACGGAGAAAAAAGTTTTTATTAAATAACGAAAATCGCGCGTCACTTGCGACAATTCATAGAAAGCCGCCCGGGGATGGTTGAAATAACACATAGCGATACGGTGGCTTTAATTTTACGCTAAAATCAAATCACACCAAAGTCATCAAAGTGAAATTTTTATGGTCAGGATGTTATATGAATATCAGTCAAACGCTCTGGAACGTCGTCGATTGAAGGCGATAAGGAATTTTCGTAGTTCTTGTTTCACTAAAGGCGATACGATCAACTCTTCGTCTTCTCCATCTGAAACAGACATATCGAGCACATGTGTTATAGATACAATGAAAGGAAAAGTAGGATAACAATTAAAACGAATATCGAGTAAGTAACTCTCAGACTATCCACGACAAACGTCAGTTGTTCACGCTGAATCTCTGAGTTACTTAATATCGACTCGATACACACAAAAGGCATAATTCTTTCACTATCAAAGCGATTTTGTTATTAAGTCATGTAATCTCAGTAATGTTGATGAGAATATAGATGTGACTAATACTTCAAATCTGTTCTAGCAAAAGCTTAGCATTTGAGAAATCGAAAGAAATTTTTGATGACTCGGTTTGAAGATTGACCATAAAGATGAAAACCGCTGCTGCTTATCACTTGAAAAACTCTTATGAGAAATTTTATAGCAGATTGAATAGAATCATAATTTGAAATGATCATTTGATCACTTGGAATTTGAATCTAAGTGACTAAGTCATTTTTTATGCCAAAAAAATCATAAAAGCTTACCCTGTTATTCTGATGCCATATCTGTAGTTATTCTGAACTTATTTCATTGTAAAATTCCTAATCCTAAATTCTTAAAAGCACTATTTGTGAGAAATGCTCCAAAAATGTTCTGGTATGAGTGTACCAGATGTTAATCTCAACGACATAAATTGGCACACCATCTGCTTGACGAATTCCGTTTGCTCAATGCGATCAGTACTCGAAACATGAAAAACGCAAGACGAAAAATGATCTAAAGATTTGAGGAAATACAATTTTATCATGGTAGAATATAAGAGGAGTATATCACTGGTGCATGTCACTAATTTCAACTATTCTCATTCAAAAAGAGCAATGGCAGAGCGATGACCTCGGTGGCGTGATGTATCACGGCGCCCATAGTAAGGAGAAAAACGCGGTTTCAACTAGCGGTTGAGGTTCAGTTTTTCCATATAAGTTAGCATTTTTGAATACTTTCATATTAGTTAGGAAGTCTACTGAACCCTGATATATTTGTGACTACTGGTGAAAAAAATTTGTGATCTGCTTAAGAGTGCATATTTTCATCTGATAAATATAAGGTTTCGTACATCTGCTCGGCTGAGCCGTAATCGCGATAATACTGCAAAATTAATATGATGCCATGGTAGTTTAGAAAAAGGTCAAGAATATTAACAACGTCATCGTCTTCAAATTTTCGCAACCTTTGTGCAGAAACATCTTTGCGTTTTTCATTGGCGATGCTGCGCTCGAGCAACTGCTCACCAATTCAGCAATTCATCATTCCTTTTTTTATCTAGTTACCAAAAAAAGAGCGGTTCAAAATATTTGGGTTACACTTTTTTTAAATTTTACTAACCTCCACCAGCGATGAGAATGCATACCATGATTGTGGAAAGTATAGAAACGAAAAAAGTGTTAGGTGTTGATCAATCTCATCGGGATTAGGGGTGAACCATGCATATAACTGCATTCGTAACATCACTGAGGTAATTTGATGCGAATACGGCTTACAGAAGGCCTTATAGAACCTCTCCGTGCATCAGATCAGCAAAATGGGATGATTTTATTCTGAGAGTCAAGTTTGATCTAGCTGGACGATTTTAGACAGCTAGATGGCTTCGTTAGCCATAACTCGGAGTCGTTTAAGTAATCGTATATGTAGACAGGGCATCATTAGTTACTGCCCTCTAAGTGTCTGGCATAAAAAATGTCTTCCCCTGTTGCGAAATGAGGTTTCTGAGCAGTTACATGGAAGATAATTAGTTACTAATCAAACGCCAAGCCTTTACGAATACCAGAGCTAATGCAGCTTGCAAATTCATTTTTTTCAAAAATGTAGAAGAAATTTAAGGAATGCTAGTTATAAAACTCATTTACCCCAGCAGTTCACATAGCTGGATGACATTCTGGGCTTTAGAAACGCCCTAGCATGGGATTTCAAAAAAGTCATGCTCAACCAGAATTGAACATCCAAATGTAGATAGAAACTAATTTTCAAATTTTAACCGGGCCTCCGTGAAATCTGTCTCTATTCGCGATGACTGACGTACGCGAACATAAGTAGTTTAACACTGTAGGCATAAAGAATGAAAATTAGATGCATCTTTTCGCTTAATCAGATATTTGATCAGTAAAGGTACCAATAATGTATTTCAAACGAGATACAATTGAACCATTCCGAGCTCTATAAAAAATATAAGATAACTTCATGGATTAGGAGGTCGTTGTGTTGAGCTGATTGCTCCAGAGTAACGAACGCGCACTCTAAATGAAATCCAGTTGCAAAACGTCAACAGTCCCCATGATTCACAAGAACCAGCGAGACTCGATGGTGATGGCCTCGGAACGTCCTGGCACGGCTATCTTAAGACCTGGGTAGAAAATAAGAACTCTCGCGAACTAAAGATAAGGTAGCTTCAAACTTCACATCTTGAGCGATTTCGTCAGTGATGTCAGATGGCAGAATGAGTGGCTGGCGAGTTTCAGATTTTTGCTAAAAAAATTAATCGAACTAACAGAAATTCATTTTTGGTGTTACCAGTTCTCTTATATCAGCAAAAGAACTCATTACAATGGCAATCTCACGACTTCACTATAGAAAAATTGCTCAAACAACCAGATCCTCTTACAGAGAAAATATTTATGGTCACTATTAGGTAAGGAAGGAGGCCTCGTGCTTGCACATTTTTATTCATCTTGAATAGTTAAGACTAAACTGTATTCGAATCCGAAATAACCAATAATTCGATAAGGAACTTCTTGTATAAGCTCTGTTTACCAGTCATAGCAAAGAAGCGGTAAGAAATATCTTACGTCTACTGCTCATTCGTTTCAGAATTCGTCTGGCATCTGTACTTAAGCGACTTAGCTCGCGTTCGCGGGCTTTCAAAACATAACGCCGTCTGGTGGCCCATCGGTTGTACTCTTCGAGCTGCTTAGCAGTTAATAATGAAACTGCCAACAACTGTATCTGAAAGTGAGTAGCTTAAAAAAAGTGAAAAGACAAAAATAGTTGTTGAAGCCAGACAAAGTACTTTCAGTTAATACTGGTATCTTTTTGTAGGAATAGTGATAGTTCGTGTGCTGTTCAGTATGGAAGAGATCCATTTATTTACTATATTGCTATAACTTTTTGAAAAAGCTTGAAGTACACGAAGTCACTCTGTCCTAACGAGTTTTTATGTCTTTAATGAAGTGCTGCGCAAAATCTTCAAAAATAGATCTATGCAAGAAAAAATTGGTCTCGAAGTATGGAAAAATAGTGATTTTTCTTTTGTGCTGAGATTATCACAAACGCTATTCCTGAAACCCTACCCGGTCTACTTTTTGGCGTCGATTCCTATATATGAGGAAATATCCCCTCGGTCGGCTGATTCGAGGGAGACTGCGCTACTGAGGAGTCCGGAAGGGCGAAACAGGCGCCTGTCTAACACTTATCTGACCTCATAAAAGGCTCAAACACGTTATCATGCTGCTCCTTATATTAGTTGGGTTTTTTATTAGTACTGAGATGGAAACGTTGATAAAGTTCTACAAACAAAATGAAAATTTGACCTAAAAAAGAGCAGTGCAACACGTGATATTTCACTTGACGCGGACTGTGGCATGAGTTATTCAGACGGTGTGAAGTAAAAAAAAATAGTACTGCAAAAATGACATTTATGCTAACTAGCTTTTAAGATATGCCTCAAATGAATCACTATTGCATTATAGTAATCTAGTAATTAATCACAACTTATTTCAAGCCACGTTTCCTTTATGCACGTATTGATAATGTAGAACATTTTTCGGTTGAAATTGGTGAGAAATATAAAAGTGAGTCCTCTTGACTTCATCATGTGCTCGTCGTTTTAACTACTCAGATAATACCATACCTTGAACATTCTGAGTGATTCACTGGGAATATCTTCATCATTCCACACATCTTCGAATTGACGACGAACTTCTGGTGAGACCGAACGCAGAAACGAAGCTTTTCCATCGTTAAAACGCATCGTTGCGATATCATCCATACTTACCTGTGATAATGAAAAAAACTTACAGCAACTCGTTAGCATTTGCAATATTGTTATGTATGCCAAGTATATCTTTATCGCCAACGTCACTCAATTGTTAATTGTTTCAATTGCATATAAAGTTCATATGAAATCATGCCACAAAAAAGAAATATAATCCATCTTTCTCATTATAAATATAATGTCATCTCTATTTTCTCTATTTTTCATCTGAAAGCGCAAGTAGCTCGGCGGTCAGAGGTAATCTGCCCCGCACACAAAGTTGATGGTTCAACCTTGTGCTCATGGTTCACCAGGCCTTCCATCTCTCCGGGGTCAGTAAGCTGATGCTAGACTTGTCTGGTAGAGTAAGCAGTAGTGAGTGGATACAGATGTAGTCCACTGTGAGCCATTGTAAAGGTCAGATATGCATTCGATCACTCTAAAAATTGAAGACGAATGCATGCCGCATCTCTCAAAGATTGACCAGCGTCGAGAGACTTAGACGCTTTTCATTTTTCTCCATCAATATTTGTATATGTGCATAATTATGAATGTATCAGCGCATATGTGAGTATATATAGTAAAATAAATGGAAAATAAATATGTGAATAGATTAATAATAAAGTAGAATATAGGTTAAATTTATATTTTACTACATTCTATACGCTTACTACACTCACTGTGTACATTTTTATTGCACCACATACAATATATATATATATATATATATATATATATTCATTCATTCAAATTCGCTTTTGGTCAATTCCCATACTCTACGAGAGCATGGCGGTACTGATTTACAGTGAGCTTCCCGAAAAGAGATACGCTTATGGGGTTTTCATATCGGGTGGAAACACAGCTTGTAACCAACCATTGCTCAGTGTGAACTCATTTTTTGTGTGTACAAGGATTGTCTTTTGTATCGCAGTATACTTGGATAATCATTGTAGTACTTGGAGATGAATACATTCTCGAACTCCGCAGTAACTGTGCATAATAAGAATGGCAGTGACTGTTTATAACAAGGATCACTAAGCAGTTATAAAGAAGTAATCGTATGAAATTATCAGTAATTCACTGTTATCAACGTCATCACAAAAAGATAGTGTATTTTTGTTCATTATTTGACTGATATCGTCAAAATATGCGACTCATTAAATTCATCCGAAGAGAAGTACAAAGTTTCAAGTAGCAAAATACTGATTTATCACTCGTGTGATATATGATTATCGTAACGATGCTGCATGAAAATAACAGTAGAAACCTCATATAGACGAGCTGATTTTGATTGCGCTCTTCGATTAGTGTCAGCTGCAGCTCCGATGAGGTTCGGGAATGAGGCTGAGCTCTAAAAAGATGTTTGGGTGCGTGCACATCCAGGATTGAGTAAAAATTCAATAGAAAATTACTTGTACAACGTAATCGTCATCATAATCAAATGGAGTTGTGGCAGCTGGCACTATATACCGTCGCCTACTACTATTCTCACTTTCTTCTGAAAAAATCTAGTTGGTTATAAGATCCTCTTTCTGAAGTGTAGGTTTTACACCACTTATGTACTGGTTACAAAACTGAGCCGTCGTCATCAAGCTTTTAATAGCTACTGTGGTATTTGTCCACGTACAACATCACTCCTCACGCGTTATTACCCTGATCCATATTCTATGTTATGATTATCAACCAAAACAACAACTCACTGCTGTGTTAGAAAACTACCTTTTTCCTTCATTCTTCAGATAAATTGATTCTGTTAGCATAGTGAAAATTGGTATAAACCGAGTTATCCAGTACTTGCACGACATATTATTTCGCGCCACAGAGTAGGATTACACAGTAGGGTTTAGGAGGAGAGGACTCTTTTCTATATCATAATGCCCTTTACTTGGGTATTTTCAGCGAGAAATAAGCTATGAGAGTTTGCTGAGATTTGCCTTGCGTAAATAAAAATAGAATGCGTGTAACATAATGGTTAGAGGTATACGGCCATAAAAATGTAGCTAGTTCACTTCCCGATTCTCAGGCTCACTACACATTCTATCCCCTCAGGTTGAAAAATTGATATTAAACTTGTCCAGGAGGATAGTGACACTAATTCCCATTAGGTTGGATAATATAGATGAATTATTGATTTCGCCTGGAAATGCCAAATATCCAGTCAAGATGAATTTATCACGGAGCGAGCACCTAATGGCTGCACACGATAGAAGTATCTCTCTAATGAGTACATACATACGAAATATCTGCGTCTGCCATAGTGCTAGTGCGTATGGTCCAGTGGTGGAAGAGACACTGCTCTACACACTATATTATGCCCCATACTTAGTGTTAAGCAAAGCACACACAGATCCAAATATGGTGAGGTGGTAGGAACCAGTTTGGGAAGGTGAAGGCAGGCATGGCTATTTCTACAGGAGCGTCAGGCAAACACTCCGCTTTTATCTCGAGACGAAAATGCAGAGTGTCTGTGGCTTATGTATAGTAAGACGAAAGATAACAGACTTGAAAAATGAGAAAAAAATGAAGGAGAAGCTACTATTTCACATATTTATTTGTATCACAAGAATAATAATAAAATAAATTACTCTTTCACATGCATCCAAATTTCCAAAACGCTAAGTAAATCCCGGCTTTTCTCTGAGAATATGTTAAATTTACGTTGACAGGAAGGAAAAATCACTACAACGCATTACTGTTAGTGAGAGGTTGCAGAGTGGTTTTTGTCAGCGATCACGCAAGGAGATTACGCTGTTAACAGACGACTGAATTTTAGAAAAATGAAGTCATGTGAATAATAAACATATCATGACACTACGCATACTTTTTCGTTCCACCTTGTTACTGAAGGCCTTCACCAAGTTGAAGATATCCTGTTGAATTTCCAACTCTTTTGTGCACGGTGTACCAGGCAACCAGGTACGCCTGAGCAACAGTTACTTAGCTACTTAGCTTAAAATCATCTCTACAATAAATGAGAAACTAGTACCAAACTTCATCCAGCTCCGCTTGTGCATAATCTGGCAACCGATCGTAATTATCTGGAAGTCCACATTTTTGCTCACGAAGTTGAAGAGATCTCTGAAAATTGCTATAGAAAATTTCTTCAAGGACGAAATTTTTCTCATGAGGTGTGCTTGTATTTCAATTTTTTGATATAACATTAACCATTTACACGATTCGTCTTTTTCGTGCTCCCAAAGGTAATCAAGGAGAAAATTAGGAATTCACCTGCTCCGACAACACTTGTTTGATGAAAATTAATAGTACTAGATTCAGAATTGCCGTCAACATAGTTAGATTGCCACTGTTACAATACAACTAAATAGCAAATCCGATGAGCCAAAAGAATGCAGTCTCAATTAGCCGAGTAAGCCGGTGTCTATCGAGGGACGAAAGAACGCAATAAGGGGCGGTGAGTCCATATGAAGCTATCCGGACCTGTCTTTCCTTTTCCTCTTTGCAAGAGGAGCCGGTTACTGGATGACATAACCACAAGGACGTTTCGAAAAGCTGTGCTTTACTTTCATAAGATACACAGCATGCACGCCGTTTTAAGCTTATCGTCAGATAGATAAATTGAACTACGTTTCAATTGAAATTTCAGTGATTTCTGCATGAAAAGCTTCAAGTTCAAATGAAAAACGCAAAAAAACACTGGTCCACATGGGCTGAGTGTAAGCAGTGAAATTATTCAATTATTTATGAGGAAGTATGGAAGGTCGTCAACTTTAAAGAATGCCTTCATCGACTGTTTCTCTTCCAATTACCGTTATGTCTCACAAATGGAAACTTAAAACTATTTGCTTGATGTACGCGGTGGTTTGAAACTAGGCCGAAAATAAGAGAAAATTTTGAGCTCAGTTACAGCACTCCGCCTACAACTCATTGTGGAAATAGTGATATATTCGTTTTATACTATGGAAGCACATATGCAGCTTAGTGATTGGAGATGCCGTGAACCAAGGAGCCTTTGGATCGACCTCTACTGCGCAATCCAGCAAGCCGTACATGCCATCACCAAGAACAACATCTATTTGACACATTGGTAAACTACCGTCTGTCGGTTCATAAACGCAATGAACATTCATTCACCTCTACATTTCTAGTCGGATACGTGGTAAATCAGTAAGAAATTGATTAATAACAAACACTTACTTTTTCAATGTAAGTCTCCAAATATAAATTTGCTGAAACGCTTCGAGGTCGCAGGAAGATTGGACCAATGTTTGTTGACATGTGAGGATAAGCGAAGTCAACATATAAGTAGATTTAGTGTTAGAAAAAGATGAATTCTTTACTTTATTTTGGAAAAATAATAAATGTTTAGTACTAGGTCGTCTCATAAGCCTGAAAATGGAGTAATAACATCAAATGTATTAAAAAAAGTAATCAAAATTGCATAGCAACACTATCCAGAGTCTGCGCCATCAGCCTGAACTTAATTCTGTCATCTCTTTGACAACAAATCAATACAGCTATTTGTAGGATTCTCTGAGCTTCCTTTTAGTACCAAATTTATCCATACATGTCGCATCATAGCCCTCTCAATGGAGCCTTTTTCACAAGTTGCTGCTTTACGAGTACAATTTGAGAAGCGATGCATAGGCCGCCTTCCAACGAGTCAACTGTGACGAGGCTCAAGAATTTGCGTCCAGGCGAACAACGTTTCGGTTCTTTGCTGAGTTTCGCGCCCGGCAATACTAACTTGAAGGACCGACCAACTGCGCTACGAATGCCCACACGAAGTTGATTAAGATGCCGTCATCGAAGTACTTGAAGAGGATCCGACTTTGACTATCAAGGAGTTGGCCGACAATTGTGACTGTGGTCATACGGACACCTGAACTGCTGCAATCGGGCCCTGTACGTCGACGTCGCTGCAGTTTCATCCTGCTTCAAGAAAGCGCAAGACTTATGTTGTTAAATGACAAAGAGGACGATGACTGAATCGGCTGGGAGTTGCTGGATCAGTAGCCGTACAGTCCTGAGTTCTATGAGGGTAGTATTGATCTGTTGACTGACTGTTAATCGGATCCGGGATCCAATAGTACCATCTGATTGCTGGCCTGATGGTGTAGACTTTGGATAGTGTTGTTAAGCCACTTTGATTACTTGTGGATTAATAAATTTGGTGTTTTCTTCTCCGGTACCGAGAATTACGAACATATCTAAGAGGACCATGAATTAAAAGTGGGCGTAAGATCCCAAATTCTTTTTCCAGAATTTGCGGCCTTGATTTTTCTCTCGCCGCTTCATGTTTGAACTACCCATGATAATTATAAATTCATGATGATGTTATCAACATATTTCCTAGATGTCGTTGCGAAGTAGTGATGATTGACTCGTGTTTTCTTCCACATAAGTTCAATTAGACAATTTTATGAAACAGGTTTTGAACAGCAGAAAGTTCAATCAGATATTGAAGGACTTTTTCTAAGCATGAAAAAATTTGGCTCTTAGATTCTATCAAAACCAGTGTTTAAAGTTGAATTGCAATACGGGGTGATCATTATTCATTGTGAGATAGGTGTGAGAAAAAAATTCGAAAATATCAGAACTCTAGAATGGGACTGATTTTAATGATATTGCCGTTGAAAGGAAGAGATAATCTTAGTTCAGAATTGAAAAAATATGATGGAAGCTTTATTATTTGCAACAATTTGGATTATAGAAGAAAGAAAAAGAAAGTTCTCATAAACGAAAGCCTTTTTACTTTGGTTCTCGTCACAGAAATGATGTCTCATATTCATAACCTATTATAATACTAGTCACGTTAAAATATGCGACTTTTTGGGATTTTACTCCATGGTCGATTTGGCTATTTCTCCAAATTTTTACATTCCTCCCGAGTTTTATTTTCTCATATTTAATTGAGATAGGATCTCGCTCATATCAATGGTTGGCGTTCGTACCAGTTCAATCAAGCTGTAAACATGATCTGTCCATTCTTAGTTTACAAGATCAGCCACCACTTCGATTGTTTGGATCCCTGCACTTATTACATCTGATTTGCTCACTTGTGTACACCACTCAAAAAGTCTCCAAACCTTTTATTTATAGGTGGCATTGATTGTTACTCGAAGATTTCTTCATTGCAAATGATTGATGGCCGAGTCGTTATATCTTATAATATTGGAGAAAATTGAGCTAAGACGTTTCCACGTGAATTGCAGGAAAGCACTAGGAGAAGAATCGACTACCTTCTCTTTTTTGCTGAAATGCTTTTGCTGACTACTCCGCTATGTCTTCAACCGTCTCTCTCGTAGTTAGAATGCTACAGTATGTTTTTTGACCCCAACGGACGGCTGTAGAAGTCATGCGCACAGAACGAATTGCGCAAATTTTCGTTGCTTTGATTAAGTTTCTTTCTTCTTTTGGCAAAAATTCCCTAGATTCTTGTACTAACTTCTTTGATTAAACAAGATTCACTCTACTCGCTCATGTACCTTGGTTTACTTATGCTTGTCTTCTATGAAAAAAAGCCTGGTTTTACACGGCGGATCGTACTGAATTTGTATTCAATCAATTGTACTGCAATTGTACAAAGGGGATCACAAGTATTCTTCCAGTTTTGCTTTTCATAGGTTTCAATTGAGACCCAAGAAATCATCATAGTGCATAGAAGTTGAAGAACAGTTATTGATTTATCAAAAATATGTTGAATGTTTGCATTCGATACCTGCCCATCGAGACCTTCACTATAACTAAGTTTTATATCAAGCATTCGCTTTGATTTTCAATTATTCAGGGTTGGTGCTGTGAGAAAATTGATTACTTATGAATCGTGGGAAGAAATTCTGAGCAGAAGGTACAAACAGTGTTTGAATATAAGGCTTAGAACATCGGCATTATGCAAACTATTGGTCATAAATATGTGTGTCCCCCAGTGAAGTATTCTTGGTAGTTTTTAGCCTATTCCAATACCGCATATTCCGAATAAAGTATTTTTTTCAACCTTTTTAAGGTTTTAGTATTTATTCCAATTGCTTGAGATTATCGAGAATCTGAAGGATGTGCCTTTATTTTCAAATGGTTTTTATATTATACTGTAAAGGTGAAGTGACTTTCCGGCACTTTTAGTTAACGGCGAACCAAGTCCTTGAGCCGATCTCATTCGTTGACTCAGGAAGTTTTCGTAGGAGTAGCTACTTATCAAAAGCTCAAATCTCTGGCTCTAGTTATATCTGTTTTTCTATAGAAATGGTGAATCTCTACAAAGCTACGGTGCCGGTTTTTCAGAACCCTCTTCGATAACACTGTAGCAATCCTGATAAAATTTTGTTAAGCACACATCCATTTTCGCCTTCATTTTTGTTACGTGTATAAATCGCTGGAATAAACAGCAAGCATATAACATTGTAAAGGAGTTTTTCCTATTATCGTTCACGTTTTTATCTAAAGTTTCATTTGATATGGTGAAAAAATTCCCAAATGAATAGAAATAATTCAAACGCGACTGATTGCCCTGTCCCTAGTGACCCGTTCATGAGTCGGCCGCGATACAAAGTCAGCGAAAAGGTTCATAGCTGATTAAAATGGCAAAATGTGAAGCAGCCCAGCGACGTACGGATTAGTAAGCTAATCGCTTGATCTACGCGCATACTCAATATTGATCATCACACTATCCGTTGGAAAGGTAAGCTTACTTTTTTTTATTGTATGGGGAATTTTTTTCACCGCATCGGTTAACCTCTGGATAGAAACGGCATGATTCTACTACTAAGGATAACTCTCTACACGTTGATATGCCTCCTGGGCTGGTGCTTCTCTAGCGAATTATTCTCCGTGCTAAAAAATGAAGGTTAAAGGCGAGTGAGAAAGAAATTTTTATTCTGAAGGCTACAGGGTTATAAAAGGGTGTTTTGGAAAATCAGCAGCGTAAAGTTGTAGCCAGAGATTGGTGCTTTTTAATGAATACTAACACTCCTATGAAAAATTTCTTGTCCAGCGAATGAGATCGGCTCAAATATTTGCAGCCGCTCAACATATAAGTATCACATTTTCTTTCGCACTCAAGCATCCTTTGCTGAATAGAGATTTTCAATAAGTTTCTCAGTAACAATTCGATAACACAAATTCAACTATCTCAATGATAAGCTTGGTTTTTGAAAAGGACGTTAGATGCGTTCTTACAGCTGAAAGATTAGAGTTTCACACTCGGCGCCGTGTCGATCGCGCAGCGTAGTTTACACTTGGCATGCGGTGCGCGCTAGGCGTAAAACCCAACATTCTTTTATCTGTGACAACGAATTAGGAAGTCTTTCTGAAAGATTAAACACGCCATTGGAATTGTTAAGATTTGCGCTATCGAATGGTATAAAAGCCTGAGATAAAAGCCGTACCTAGCGAAAAATACTCACATGCGCAACATAATTTTATTTCTGTCGCTAAGCTCGCAAAGAGACTACTTTGAAAAGACAAGCCCGCTAATGAAATTCTCAAAATTTAAGCTAACGGCAGGTACTTGGAAGGCAATGGATTGGTGCTAATGTTGCGAAATACATCTACATACCGGTGGAAGGCATCCCGCGAGGCATGTGAAATGCAGTTTTGATTTCAGTGTTGCAGCGCATTGAAGAGATTTCTTGGAAAACCAAAAATGCTGTTAAATTCTTCAAGATTTGTGCTATCGAAGAATTCCTGAACTTTACAAGGAAGAGGTTTGCTCATCCAAAGATGTTTGAGTGTTCAATAATATTTTCTTTTCACTGGTGCAGCGTAATGTAGAGACCTTTGGAAAAAGTACATCTTTCAAATTCTCGAAATTTGAGCTTCTAATAACTGCCAAAGTGCCTAGAAAGAGCGGAAAATACTTTTTCCAGCATGAGTTTGATAGGGGAAGTACCGTATGACACTCAATGATGAACGCGCGCTCTTCCTACACTTACTCGAGTTACAAATTAGATTCTCTCCACATAGATTTTTATTAAAAATACTTAGTTGTAGAAGATGTTCTTTCAAGCTTCGTTCTCGCAGGACAGGCGATACAAGTTCACAATAAGTTGAAACTTTTATTCTTTACAATAACGTGGAATTACTACTGGAAATTGAAGGGTTTCAAGAGAGGTAATAATTCTTTATATCAAAAAACCTTTGTAAAAAGTTATTCATGATATTTCATGCTCTATGTAACAATGCGAGACCTATGACGTATAAATATCACCTATAATTACCTATATACTACCGGTGCAGTCCAAGCTGCGGGGTAACATGTCAGGCGTGAAATGTGATCTTTTTTCGCTCTTATAGCGTTCTATGGTAGCCTTTTAGAAAATCAATTACATCGCCATATCTTAGACATTTGGGCTATCTAATGCCTAATGAAATTTTAGTAAATAGCCATATCGAAACCCCACTCGAGCAGATGAAGAAAATTGGGTGTGAACCATAATTTTATTTTCGCTGCTGGAACGTAATAAAAAGTCTTTTCTTAAACTGAGTAAACTATTGAAATCGCAGAGATTTGAGCTTTCGAATGATTTCTAAATGTCTAAGAAAAAACTTTTATGCGGCAAGAAAAGCCTTCGAACAATCGTGTCCCTCAGCTGGTACACGTTGTCCCTCAAGAGTTAGGAGACGACTGAAAAACTTATTAAATTATTTGTGCTGAGCTTTGAAGGTTTATGAGCAGACTTTGTATCAATAATGGTCTCCTCACTGATAGCACTTTATTTAGTCTAGCTTCTGCTGTTCCCTATTGGTATAATGTCTGTGGTGGATGTTACGGATATTGAATGTGTAAAAACTCGCTAGCGAGTTTCAATTAGCCTCGGAATTGGTTAGCAATTCACTGTTTTCATGATAAATAGTTGAGAATTCGTCATTACACTTTTTTTTTTCGCAACAGCCGGCGTTTGGTCGGTTCCACCTTTTGCACAGCTTAGAATGGTCAAATTAGCGTTTAATGTCCTCAATCAAACATTTTCGCCATCTCAACAGAAGAGGATCAACATCGACGTTTTAGCAGCAGAGTAAACTTCTCTTTTGAGCACCCACTGTTTAGTCCTTCTGAACTCTTTCAGTTATTTGATATAGACCAGCCAGAAAGGCAAGAGTCACGGATGTGCTTGGCTCAGGTCAGTAAGAATCGTTCTGAAATATGGTGCTGAGCCAGATATGATCCCAAGATACTATTTTTGGACTATTCGCATCTATTTGTACCCGAACGCATAACGGAGGATCAGACATACCACAGCTGAACATCTACAATCACGCCATCAGTAGCATCACCTTTAACACAAATTATGCAGCCTTGTATTTGGCATAACCTGTCATATATCCGGCTATGAGCTAGGTAAAATTTTTGAGTGTTTAAAGATATTTCAACAACTACTACGGATTTCTCCAAATTGTCCATTTTCAAGCAATACTTTTAGCTATGCTTATTTCCATCTCAACGACTGTTTTTCAAACCTCACTTTCAAAAATTCAATGTAATTTTAAATGCTATTTTGTTGAAAATGAAAGGCACGATGCATTGAGCGATATTTTTGCTTGTTCTATCGTTTGAAGGCACCGTTTTTTCCTTAGACATATCTCTAGGAGTTACCAATATTTTGCAATATTTAAAAATTGTTATCATATATAATGGTCTTGTAGACATGAGGATCACACTGATGATGACGGTGACGATACTGTAGCAATCCTCAAGCATTCATCGGTAGTCGTATGTGAGTTATGCGTTGACATTACAAATCATTAGACAATATTGAAATTCTGATTGCTATTCAAGTTTCATAATCACAACCACCTTTTTTCGTCGTTCTGCTCTTCTTCTTCATTTTAGCAGCTGATAGTAAGGAAGCGAAGCTCCCTTGTAGAACTACTGCGGTCACTATTACCGTACAAATCCGATCCTGAGATAGTCAATTCTCTCTCTCTCTCTATTATGATAACTATTCTTCAAGACATTTGCTTTCGAATTCGATATGAAGAGAAAACGGAAATCATTTTTAATCAAGTTCGAATGAAAATCGACACCTAAAAAAAGCACCCTACACCCCCACAGTCGACTCCTCTACTCTGGAAGATTACATGATCTTTGAAAGTTTGTTTGCTAACTTCCTCGTTTTACGTCTAATCAGTTACGTGACGTTATATGGCCGTTATAAAACACACTGAGATTTTTCTCAGTCACCAGCAATTGTATCAACGATTAGTCAAGATCATATGTTTGAATAGTCAATTCAGAATGTTTTGCTAACCTCTTCATTTTAAAATTCTGCTACTCTAGGAACACTTTGAAAAAGACAGAAAGAAGTCTGGGCGACAAGAACGAAGTTCATCAGTGGACCATAAACTATACGATGAAGCTATCTCTATCACATAGTTGTTTATAAACTAAATGGTTCGAGCGTCCATGTAATTGTTGGTCCGTGAAAACAGACTCAATGCTTGCCTTCAAAAAATAAGCATTTTTGTTTTATCTACTTGTTACACTTTCTATAATTTTATGAACACTTTGCACTTAGAAAGAAAGTTTTAAAACCGATTTTTCCGCAGTATCGCTCTTGGATTAACATTGTTGGAAACCTGACTCAATGATATGAGCGCCTAATAAGCTTTGACAATAAATGTGTATGGTGCTGGGGATAGATGAGATTCGAGTGCAGGGACGAATCAAGGGCCGATCCATTTGTGCATCAGAGCAGCTCTACCCATTGCACGACATGCGTTTGTGGTCTGGTGTTATAGTAACACTGATTGTTCACTGACCTTAAAGTAGAAATCTAATAGTAGCTCTATCGTGTATAGAGAAGTTAGAAGGATAAAGTGCTCAGTGTTGTTTAGCCCTTGAGCAATACTCCATGCATACGTCGCCGTGCTTGGCTTCGTATACGCCTCACAGATGGGTATGATACATATTCTCCTTATGCTACACGTTTTAGCAACGAGTTATGCTTAACTTCTTTATTATTCCATTTGATTTTTGATACGTTTCTGATTTGGAAAAGTTGCAAAGTACGACCAACCTTTCTTCAAATTTTTTGATGGATAAGAAAATTTCTCTTTTGCTACCTTTCATAAAAAGTTTCCCGTCTTGACTGCCCTATTTTGAACGCTCGGAGCTTCTAGACCTTTATTACTTCAGAGTACAAAGACAAAGCTCATAGTATTGATCAGTCTGTGAGGGGTACGCTATGCACTTAACTTTATATATTAACTTTTTTAGCTGGCAAGAGTGGACTGTCTGCGTTCTGCCACCCTCAGCCCCAGCGTGAGAACGGCTCCACCGCCTCCTCTGTGGCTGTGAGCTCCAGCGTAGGATTCATGGTCAATCTTACTCGTCTTTACCACTAGGCACAATGGTATGCGACACGCAGTACGCAGTGAAGGTTGCTGATTCGATCCCCTACAATGACGCTTCACTGTAGTTTTTCTGTGCTATCTTTTTCAATGTCGATTAGTACTAAAGGTTCTTTTCTATCGTAATTATTGCGGCAAAAAATGCCAGCTGTCTAACATTTTACTACTTTTTGATACAAAACGTGAATCCATGGGGGTAAGAACGCATATCCAAAAGTTTCCTCATGGCGACGCTGTCAAGTTAAAAATGCTGCTCTCCACTTCATTTCCGCAAGAGATTTAGTGCTTCTGTTGGAGCTGTGCGGTGTGCTTCTACGTACCGAGGTCGTGGGTAATGGGGGGCGGCTTGGGGAGCTTGATTGAGTATCGTCTTGCTCACCTTTTTCTCTCTCGTGTATAGTTTTGTCCCTCTCGTAAGCCTAACTCTCCTCGTACGCTCGTTGCTGCCTTCTGCCCGAGTTTTAGTCTCCTTTTGGACATGTCTCGTTGAAGTTGGAGCCTTGAGCCAAATAAGTTAGGTGTCTCTCGCTCGCCTGGGCTCTACAGCTGCTTTGGAGGCTACCTGCCGCTATTGCCCGTGTCTTGGTTCCTCGGCGCTGCTCTTCCCTCGTCCACCTAGCTTCTACTCTGCATCTGCTTTCTTGCT
>JAHQIW010000857.1:0-84852 GCA_019055375.1 Parelaphostrongylus tenuis | reverse complement strand
CGATAAGCGACATAATTCGATGAGTTGAGTCATACTCCTCCTCTTAAGCACCTTATGCGTCGAACGTTGGGGCTGGCTTCACTTGATTACTAACCACTAACCCAAGATGGTTAGTAGAGGCACAATTCTGAGAATCATGGAAGGCGTGAAATTGCTATCTGTGAGAGAGCTAGAAGCCGTATTCTATTCGATTGTCTTCATGAACGTAGTTTCTTATAGGTGTCTCTTAATTCTTTGGGTCATGGCTAGCTCTCATTCCCCATTTGTGGATCGGGCTGTAGCTATGATTGATGCAGAAATATTCTCTACGTCAAGGTGCACGCCTATACGGCATCATATTGAACTTTTCATATTTCTACAACCTGCGAATATGAGTCATGATCACAACATTTCCGCCAAAGTGATTACTACAGCTAGAGAAATTTTAGTGAAGCAACAGCAACCATTGGCATTAAGTAGCTTCGTTATTCAGTGTACGACACAACTGTTTGTTTGATCCAACGAGAAAAGCTAATTGCGGTATTTTGAGCTTCTTCAACTCATACCCTACATCAGCTGTATGAGAAAATGTTGGGTTCATAGGTTACAAGCACAAGAAACACGAATCGTTCGGCGTTGCATCCAATGCCAGCAACTCGACAGCCTTCCGTACAGGTTTTCCAAGTAATGTGAAGTCGTTTCGAACATGTTGGTCTCAACTGTTTGGTCCACTAACAATTATTCTAACACATTGTTCCATCCAATTGGACTGCTTTTATAAACCTTGTTTTTTAGAACTCTATCATGTCCACAGGGGCTGATTTGGCCGTTTCGAGGTTTTGTTTCGCCTTTCTGAGTATATCGAAATTTTAAAAAACTAGGTTTTTGAAAACAATCGAACAGAGAACAGTGTCTATATCATAAATGACATCCAATGTGCCATCGACTCCTGAAAAAACCAGGTAAGATTTCACTTCGCAGGTCTTACCATTCGGCGCCTCTCCTTTCCTATTGTGTAAAGAGGCTAGGGGCGTGTGGCTATGACGAGGCGAGCGAGACTTGCGAAACTTACGTGAGCCAGTGGCGTTACAAAATCTCTAAAACGTCCGAATTAGTCTTTTTAAGTATCCAACCACACTTTATTGAAAGTGAACGCCATGGAGACATAACACAGTATATGACTACAACATCTTTTCTCACTGTTCATGTTCCTCACCGTTTCTTCTCCGAAAGCGAATTGCCTACAGCGTTCACAAATGACAACCCCCGTCATGAATTTTTGAGGAAATCATTTTGAGTGATCACCTGTGATCATATCCTATTCTCCAGTGTATTTGTTGAACAACCACACTTTGTAAAAGATCTTTCAAAACCACAAAAAGCCATATTTGTGAAAAGTTTCTATCCTAAAGCTCGTTTAGCAGATTTAAGATGTTACGCAACCATTCATCTAATAATACTGAGTGAAATGCATAACTCTGAAACTCAAGCGAGAATTGAACCCGCGTTTTGCTCCACTCGGAGCGCGTGCTAACCGCTATCCTACGGAGGCCTTCGTGTGATACAGGGTATCGAAACTGTCATCAACCAACTCTCAACGGATAAGTAAGGTAAGCACTCGACCATTCATGCATAAACATCTATATCATTATTATACTACGATAAGAGCGGTAAAACATGTCAGTTATATATATCCAATGACTGTCGGTCTAATTGACTTCAATACCAATATCTGCTTACAAAAGAGCGCGTGTGGCGCAGTGGGTAGAGGTACTCTGCGACACACACGTGGTCAATGGTTCGATCGCGCTCTCAAGACCCACCGAGTCTTCCTTTCCTCCAGTGTAGGTGCATTGGCTCCAGATTTGGCTACTAGGATTATAGCACGGAATTGATAGATTGCTATGCCACCGCGAGTAAAAGTCGGATATGCCCAGTTTCATCCTTTCATCCTTCCATCCTTTCAGCTTTCTATGCTTGCTCTGTCTTGAGTGCAAAGCTGAATGACTCAGTTTTATCCACTATCGAACAGTAACAGCAGAAGAATAGTTCTGCCTTTTGGATAGAGATGCCAGCTTAACTAGATCAATCCTCAATACCGTAGAAGTTGGCAGTTTACGTGCTCTAAACCCACTAGATTATACCGTAAAACATTTTCAATTGAGATCAACCGTGGAGCACATTTTAACCAGTCGTTTTGTGAATTTAGTTTTATGCCATTTTCTCGGTATATTTTTATTTATTGATTAGATTTAGCCATTATTAGGTCTCTTATGAGACGTCCTATAATTTCGGATCGATAACACTGCGAACTTCGTTGCGAATTGGGACTGTTGCCGAGTGAATCAGTCGTTATTGCTTCACTCAAAGGCCTTCATCTTTCATAGGCTTTAATCCGCTATTTTTTCCAATAACCCGTTATTTTCTTTTGTCGCTCTCTACCCAATCAGTTTTGTTCGTGACTTATTCGATTCGTTGTCGATCGATCAAAATGAATTTTCGTTCTCGAATGCTACGAGAGGCCCTCAGTTTCGACTGGTTACGAACGAAAAGCGGACATCTCGAAGGGAATGTTCGTGGCTGTTGTCTCGATACAAAATCCTTAGTGAATGGCGAAAGTAATGAAGGACAGAGGAGGTAATCATCTTGTCAGATCAACCAGAATAAATCGTATTCTGAAGTAAAAGCACCTTTTTGTTACCGTTATTTTCCCTTTTATTTTTGTTCATTTTTTCATCAACATTACTTTTGTTATTTTGATTTTCAGAAGAATTGGTAGTCTTTTTAGCACTAGAAAATTTTTCTGTTCTTTACCGTTTACTAGCACTGGATTAAAAGCCGATCTCTTTCGTTGAACAAGAACTTTTCATAAGAGTGCTATCACTCGTTTGAAAGCTGAAATCTCTGGCTATGCGGAACATAGCGTTTAGTCCAAAAAGTCTTTCTATGGCGCTTCAGCGATGGGAAAACATTAGTGTTTCACACGCACATATTTCTTGTAGTTGAGAGCTCTTTCTTTCATCTATTATAATCAGTCGATAGCGTAAGATTTACAATTTCAAAGCGATGCTGATTTTCTGGAAATTCGACTGATTCGCATAAGTGAGCATGTGTTTTTTGGCTAATTCACGGGGTGGGGAGGGGCGGGACGCAGGGTATGCCGCGGTTTCCACATGGCCGTCGATCGATGGCGCTTCGACGGATCACATGTAAAATGCGATTTTTATTGTTCAATCAGCATCTGTTCCTCTGCTCTGAAAGAAACTTCAGATTGAGCGCAGTGATCTGACACTACAAGATTTCCTCTATGTGATCATACGACTTTCGTGCTTCCAGCGACATAATAGTAAAATTGTGCTCTATTTGGAATTTTATAGCGTTATAAAAGGTTTTTTTTTTCGGAAAACGACCTTATACCGTGCTAGCGAGAGATTTAAGCATCCGAGTGATTACTTACACCCTTATAAAAGTTTATTGGCCAACGAAATGAATCGGTCCTCCTCTCATTCTGTGCTGCGAAACGGAACAGAACCTTTTCTTACTTGATAAGTCATAAGATTGGCGTATTCAAAGAGTTCAGATCCACCAAGTCAACGAAGAGCCATCTATCGAATGAACCCGGTCCAGATGGAGCTCATCACCGTGAGTTACGGCGATCGACAACAAATCAACGGTAATCAATATCCGCCTGCTCGTTTCTGATTTTGTCCAGTTACTTTATTCTCATAAAGTATTCAATCAGTTGGGAACGAGGTGCAAGTAGATTTCATTCTGTGGGTGGTGGTGACCTGCCGGAGATCAAGAACCGTCCTCAGCGCTATCGTCATGAGCTGTGAGTTTTGATTAAATTTGCTGATTTTTGAGGTACAGTGAATGTAATAGGTTGGGAGAAAACTTCCGAGAAAATGCTTGCAAAACATTTATTTATGCACGTGGTTACACCCGAACAAAGAGAAATCCAATAGTCAAGGTGTTCCCCTTCAATTCGAAGCACTTTTTGGAACACCTGTACACCGTGCTTTTGTCAACTGTTTCTTCGCGTCAAGTCAGATTGATGCGTTCACTTGCCACCGTCGCATTTGAACCCAACAGCCATTCCTGCATCATCAACAACCTAATTTGCTCGCGTGTCAACTCCTCTTGAAATAACTGTACAAATTATATATCAATTAGCGCTGGAGAAGGCGGCCTCACAAATGAGCCCAAAAACACAAAAAATGGCCGACATCCCGAATAGTTACAAGCATTTTTTCAAAACGTTTTCCCCAGCCTAGCTATATCCAATAACGTTGAAAAATGTGCAAAATCTGAACCTCGAACAGGAGTTGAACTCCATGTCTCTCCCATTCCGGGGTGCGTGTTAGCTACCGCGCTACTGGGCCTCCTCTTCTTCTATCACTCTTTCTGCTACATAAGTTTTCGATTCTGTTAGGGCGACCGGCGGCAGTTTATCCTGGTAAGCACATATGGTTAGAAAGTATCCACGGTAACGATGAAGCACGGTTTCAACTCTCGAACAAGGTTTGATGTTTTGGATATCACCCAGCATTATTGGATGTATAGTTATAACATCCTACCACCGCTAAAGGAACGGTTGATGAAAGAGTTCTGGTCCAGGGGCTGTGATATTTCAAATGATCGCCGATCTTTGCTAGAGCTGAACAGGGAGTATGACAATGAGCATGGAATGTATAATTTTAAGTGTTTCTGGAGAGTGTTTAGCTGATTTATGTGTTTGCTCTTCCAATATTTAAGCATCATGCAATCGATAGATCCATCCTGTGTTTTATCGATCAATAAGAGGTAGATGTTGATGTGGTAAGCGAAGTTCGAAGCTATCCAAGGTGTTTTTGGAACCTCGTTGGCCTTTTTGAACAATTCTTGGTTCAGTGAAACAATTCGATATACCGCCTACTATCACTGAACCTTGTTATGAGTAATGAAAAATAGGTGCTTTTCTGTTTTTGGGTGATGATTTCTAACGATATTTCTTTTACTGAGCGGAGGTTTCCCACCCTACTATTAGTAATCATTGAAAAGCTTAAATATCAGAGAATACAAAATTGTTCATGGTTATATAGAGACTTTCTTCACAGCGCTTAAGCAATGAGAATAAAATTGTCTTTCACTCGCTTCTCGCGTTATCACGCGGATATTCGTTAGTCGTGAAAATTCGTCCTTTGTTTCGTAGAGATTTTAGGGTGCCACATAGTGGACTTCGTCCTATCCTTTTGTTGGGTTAGGCGTTTTATTTTACATAGCAAAATATAACTCGCTTGTAAGCCTAAATCCAAGCCGGCTATGCCTTGCACGAAAAGCATATGAACATTCAGAGGAAGTCTTGGAGTAGCAAACTCAAAAAAACTTTCGTCTACCTTTTTTTCTTAACGCAGAAAGAGTCCTCAATAGTACAGTTCGCATGCTTTGCGATCGATCGGTCACGTCATCGATCCACAGTCACTCCACGCCATCCGACTATCAATGCGCGACTTAGAAGTGCATGAAAGCGATATTACGGGGAAAAATGCTCAGCTTTGAAATCGCTATTGAACGAATAGCCAAAATCTAAAGGAAGAGTTCTGTCCTGCTAGAAATACACGTGTGTGAACACATTGTCTCTGCTACAGTGCCATAAGAAGGCTTTTTGATAGACAAGCACATTTTGAATTCTTCAAGACCTAAGCTTTCGAATGATTAGCGAAAGTATAAGAGAAAGTCTTTGTCCAGCAAAAAATTTTTCTTTTTCGAAAATCCCCGCCCGATGCCAAAAAAGTAGCGAGAAGTATTGCACAAACTGTTGTTTTTTTTTTCTTCAGATGAAGCTTGCACGAAGTTCTGTCAATTTCTCTAAGATCGCCGAAACCGTTAGCTCTCGATTTTTTAGGGACAAATATCAGCGCTGTGCTCTTATAGTTGTTCATGAGCGTATAGAGGAACCCTTATCATTATGTTGATAGCTAAGCATATATTAGATAATGTTGAGTGATATGCAATGCTTCAAACCTCAGGTTGGAATCCAACTCGCACCTCACCCTTCCAGGAGCATGCGCTAACCCAATGCACTGGCGATGCTGTTGTTCTGCTATCACTCATTATGCAATATAATGTATTGATTCTTTCTGCAACGGATCGTGAACGGTTTGACCTGACAAGCACACAATGGCGTTGAACTTAGTTTTATCGACATATGTTGAATACATATAGACAGCAAAGATTCTTTCTGTTCAACCGCTTTTAGCAGTGGCATGATGTTTCATATATATATATATATATATATATATATATATATATATATATATGCGATAATGTTGAGTGTTATGTAAAAGTTGAACCTCGGACGGGAATCGAGCTCCGATCCCGCAATTGGTTAACATGCGTTCTCGATTAGGGTGGAATACGTGTTCGATTCCCCTTTGAGGTTCTGATTTTTGCATATCATTTAGCATTATCGGATATATATATATATTTCAAACCTCATTCCACTCCTTAAGGAGGTAAATAAAAAGATCCTTGTTGGTTTTTAGTAGTTATTTGAAGAGAAAGCGTTCTTTTCTCAATATATCCAAACAGGTATCCCCTCATGTCACTCAGTAAACAAAGCTACTTTGTGTAGTATTGGATGGTCTTCTGGTGTTTCTCTTGTATATTGTTATTATTTCTATCAACGTCAGGCTACTTCCCACCGTCTCCACACAAGTTCGCTATATCAACGAAAGGACCATTGAGATTTTCACTTCAGACGCCCGAGGACGAGTCGAGGTCCGTTCTTTTTCAATCGACTCTTCGACATTGTAACGCTCGCTCGTATAATTTGTTTAATTCTGCAGCTTCACGACATCTTACACCCAAATATGTCCCGGAATTTATCATACAAGGTCGAGTCATTAGACTTGACTGACGGTGATCCGGCTCATCGGATTACTTCCAGAGATTTAGTGGATCGGACTCCGTTTTCTGTCTATGGTACTTTTGATGGAAGTGTCGCTATAACGAAGTCCATATGCAGCCCTGAGATAAAAAAGTAAGTGGAAAATTTTCTAAGTCTAGAGTTAAGCAAAAAGTTCTAGGATTTTTTCTTGAAAGTTCTATTTTGAAGCGCAAATTAACATCGAAAACATTTATTAATTCTGGATTGTTTTCGCAGTTATGTTTGGCATTGTCCTTCTCCGCTGTAAGTGCGAGGCTAGCTCATATGGCGCAGTGGTTAGGGGTGCCTACGACGTATGCGTGTACATCTTCGACTCTTCAATCCAGCCTTAATAGTTCATTGAGCTTTCATCATTTCACGCGAGTAGATACACTGGTAGGCCACTGCGAGTCATTGTAGGCCAAATATGCATAAAACATCATCTCTACGATGGTACGAACGGAATTAAATGCATGGCGCATCCCTCAGGGATTGCCCAATGTTGAGGGCTTTACATTTTTTTACCATATATACACTCGCTGATGTGTACGCAAGTTATATCATGCATATAATTCCAACTGAAATCAGTTAAGTGGGGAATGCACTAGAGGGAATTGCGGATCACCTGGAATAATGGAACCCATCTCTCGTCAACCCAGGCCTGACACATCACCCATTAGTAAGTACCCAGGAGCGCGTATGGCGCAGTGGTCAAAGTGCTCTGCAACACAAACGTGTCGATCAGTCGATGAACGATGATGTGATCCCACGTTGAAGGATCACCAATCCCTCCATTCCTGCAGGATGGGCACATTGGTACTGGTCTTGTTTGGGATAACAGCAGAGACTCAATACATCAGTAGATCACTGCGAGTCATTGTAAAGGCCAGATATACATAAAAGATCATCATTATGATGGTACGATTGGAATTAAATGCATAGGGCATCCCTCAGGCATTGATCAATGTCGAGAGTTTTTCCTTCAAACTTCATATAAAGTATGGTCTTTAGAATATCAGTGCTTAAAATTTGGCAAGCGAACGAGCCTATTCAGTTAGTTCGAGTAAATCAACTTGACAATGGATTGTTAGCCGTTACAAATTTTCCGTGAGTGTTTTTTTCGCGGTTTCTTTCTAGTGTTCCGAGCTCCTCGCCACCTAGAATGCTTTCGTTAAATTCTGAATTATAGCCACCTGCCTGTAGAAAGCTGTTTATTTGTTTTGGATATCGCTGGTCAACGTCAAGTGGCTCTGAAATCTCGTCAAGTGTTCCATGCAACGTCTTGTTCTAAAATCTTCGATGTTTGCTGGCTTTGGTGAGTTTGAAGAAATCCGTCTCGAAAAAGTTGTGCTTTCGCTCAAAAGACATCGTTTGCTCAAATAACCGTTGCAAACAAGGTTTCTCCAAAGTTATCATCTCTTACTGCCCAAATAAGGGCGCGTATCGTGCGAGGGTTAGAGGTATCCTGTTACGTACGCGTAGTCGATGGTTCGATCCAGCGTTCATGGATCACCGAGCTTTTCAAGGGAATCGGGCTTGACTTGTCTCGGAGTATAGCAACAATGACTTGATGCATTGGTAGGCCACCGTGCGAGCTAATGTAAGAACCAGATATACATTCAGTCACCTCGACGCTTATCAATGAAAACGAATACATGGTGAAGTACTCAGGGATTGATCAACGCCAGGAGCTTTGCCGTTTTATCCTTATTCACCTTAGATATTAGGTCGTTTTATAAGTTGTGGCATTAGAGCACTAAACACCGATTTTATTAACAAGAAGTAGTTGAAACAGTATGATTTTGGTATCGTTCAATTGCGCATCTTCTTGTGATCATTTTGTTATGCAACTTGTCCATTCTTGCTTTGAAACGAAGCTGTCTTGGGAGCAAATTCGCTTGCTTTCCATGCACGAATGGCGCGTATGGGAAAGCGATAGTGAAACGACGTCCAGTAATGAGCTGGGGCAATGATACAGTTGCAGAAATGACGGCTAGGAAGTGGTTCGTGAAGTTTAAAGGTGGAGAGAACGCAATGCAGGATCAGTCGCGCTCGGACCGTCCACAAAAAGCTCCATTAGTCTTGCGCGTCGCTTCACTAGCATTTTCTCTTGCGCGATATTTGTGTATGAGTAGTAGGCGAATAAGTTCCCAATGCAGCTTCATCTCAAAACAAGTACAGGCAAGTTGTATGCCAAAATCTTTGCAGAAAATGCACAATTGAACGATATCAAAACTATGCAATTTTGATCACTTTTAGTTGATAAATGTAGTGTTTATTTCTCTGTTACCAAAAGTTATAAAAGGGCTTAATATCAAGGTAATTCAAAATCATCTAACGTGGAAGTTCCTACTTGTGTCCCTTCGTAGCATTATCTTACAACCGATGTGGATAGAGGGATCGGGTTCTGTTGTTGAGGGAATTCGCTGTGGTTTAAATTTTCTATAACTCCACCTCCTTCCCTCCCCTCGTCTCCTCCAGCTCCGCTACTCTCTCTTTTACTTACTCACTCCTCATTAATGTCCTGGTCTTTATAATTCCCTTGAAGCGCGAGATATCCGTGTTAGGGCTTATGTATTGGTGGGAAGTTTCCATTCTTAAAAAAATTGGATTCTCTCACTACGATAGCAATTCCTGTGGCCACAGCGAACCGTCCGGTTAACCAATCGTTTGACGACTTTGACATCTAATCACTTTATATTTTATTCAATATGAACCGTCATCACATTTTACTGCACGGATCCCAGTACCACCAGCGCTCGACTCACTTCTCACAATGATCGCTTGCTTGGAAATTTTCAGCCACAAACATTGCAAAATTTTGGTTGGGCAAGTCATTTCGTATCGAGAATAGCTTGCAGGAGAGTATTGGGGTGGGAGGGGGGTTAATCTCGCATGGATCATCGCTAGATAGTCGGCCATTCGACCAGCTTCTCCCCTCCTTGTTGCACCCAGCTCAGTTTTTTTCTTTTCATTGTATGATTTAGGGACCATCCAGCTCGTCTTTTGTTATCGACAGTGGATAGTATACGAATGTTTGACATTCGATGCCCGAATAAAACAGAACAGGCTCTGTATCTTAACCATACTATTACTCACATGGCAAGCAATAAGTTCAGGTATTTTATGATCTTTTTGCATAAGTTTTTCGGTTTTTTTGAGAGCAGGCTCTTCCATCCGTTGATTTTTAGGACTCATATTTTTGCTGCGTTCAACGGCGAAGAGCTTCATATCTACGATAATAGGCAATTGTTCGGGCCAGTTCAGCAAATCAAAGTTCCTATTGTAGGTCCAAGTCCTTCTCAAACTTCGTTAGTCGGTTTTTTTTTGTTGTCTGGCGACAAATTGCGAAACGATCCCTTTCTTCGAAAGAGCACTTTTCATTGCACTTTCAGTAATCATTCGAAAGATCAATTATTTGGCTACTGCGGTATGTGGCCGTTGTTTCAAAAGTCTTTTTGAAACTCCGTAAGAAAAAGAAAGTATTTGTTTCTCACACACGCACATTTATCGGAGGACAGAAGTCTTTTCTCAGATTGTAAGCGACCATTCGATTGCTCAGCTTTCGCTGATCCAGTGTTGTGTTTATCTTGTCGAAATACCGTTCCATTCCGGTACATCAGGAAAATAGGACTGAGTTTTATATATGTGGGCGTTGGTTTCGGTTAAAGTGTGGGCTGCGCATAGGCAGGGGTAGGGGGCTATGAGAGGATGGTGGCCGCGGATTCCGTACGCGATCCATTGATCGCGTTGACGCGTCACGTATGTGCAGTGCGATTTTTGTTATTTGATTCGAGTTTTGTCTTCGTTTTGAAAGGAACTCTAGACATTACGTATGATGCTGATACTACTAGATTTTTGTCCATGTTCATATGCTTTTCAGCCTCCCGAAATCATTTAATATACTGAAAAGAAGTCGAAGAAGGTGTGGAACACAGTTTTATTTTGAATGCTACATCGTTATCAGAAGGTTAAAAAAACCACCGCGTAGCGAATTAGCCAGAGTTTCATGCTTTCGAATGATCTCTAACACTCTTATAAAGAGGTTTTATCCAGCAAAAGAGGTCGTTTTTTGATTTGTCGCCAGATAGCACAAAAGAACACGTTAGTCTTCACCCTTTTTCTGTGGCTTCCTCCTTTAGCTGTATATTCTTGCATACTTTACAATTTTTCAAGCGTTTCACTGACCTCTGGGCTATGTGCTCTGCACGCTTCCACTTTAACTCAAGGCTTACCAAGCGCTTATTCTTCCGAGTTTGTGAACGGGTACCAGACATGTTTACGAGGATAGCAGCACTAATCTGATGTATTGGTGGGCCACCGCGAGCCAATGTAAAGACCAGTTATACATTTACTCATCTAAAATGATGCTAGATCAAGACCTATGCCTGGTACATCGCTCAGAGAATGATCAACGCTGCGAGCTTTATCCTTTATCCTTCGGGGACAGTGAGAGAAGAACCCCACCTAAAGTATCACTAGCCATTTGGCCACAGCCTCCCCGTAGTGTATTAGTGTATCCAATGGATACAGTTACTAACAACCTCGCCTCACATTTGGTCATTAAGAAAGAAATACTGAAATATCAAACTTTCCGAGGTTAAGAAATAATCTTTTCTTGGAATTGTAATCAATACTTGGGCGATCGATAACGAACGCCCTGCGGAACGCCCCACTCTGGCTATCCTCGATATTGCTAGGATATCTGCCCGACAAGTATTCTACGGCGATCATAAAGAAAATGCAATCCTCAAGCAAACGAGGAGACGAATTGAATGCCAGAAGGAGGGGCTCCGTACAGTGAAAAAGAATCGTGATCTTGATTAAATAAAATGGTAAGGTAGAAGTGAATAGCACAGTACAGTAGTAATACAATAGCTGGGGTTCGCGCGTTTTCGCCTTTTTCAGAGCCTCGAAAGGCCAAATTGATTCACAATTTACTCACTTGAATACTTCCATACCTAAGCTGAAAGAAGAATTAAACTTTTTTCAATGAATATTGTAGTATAGAGCTTTTCTATAAAGCTGTTATCGTTTGATTCGGTTCTTTCTGACTGGGAGGGAGCGAATGAAAAATCGATCTCATTCGCTGGAGAAGAGCTTTTTATAAGAGTGTTAGGAACCATTCGAAAGCTGAGACTTTTGGCTGCAGCCCCACGTCTCGAGTTTTTCAAAACACTCCTTTATAACACTGTAACATTCAAAATAAAATCATCTTTCATAGAAACCACGTGTTTTTTCTTTTGATTTTCTCGCTTATATTTCACTGGATAAAACTCCTTTCTCAGAGTGCTAGTACTCAAACTATAGCACAAGCTTCAAGGAAAGCAAATTTATGTTTGCTCTCGAAAGGGTTCTTCTCGTTTTTCGATCTCCTCTGGTCTTTTGTTGTGTGCTTTAAACCTAGACGGTCAGAGCTCTTCTATAGAGTAATAGTAATCACCTGATAGCATAAAGTTTTCTTATTCTAGCGATGTGCTTAATTTCTGGAAATTGGGGGGAGGGGGGGGGGGGGGGGGAAATAAGATCGATTATATTTTTGGCAGGATGTCTACTGGCCATACAACTAGGCAAAGTCGATGTCAGGGGGCGTCGCAGATGCGCAACAATCGATATAATGTTAATTAATTGGGAATTTTACCCCGGCTTTCAAAGAAACTTTGGGATAAAACGATCGACTGTGAGACTACGAAGACTTTTCTACAAATTGATATGCTTTCCGGCTTCCAGCGAGTTGTATGCGTAATAAAAATGAAAACGAAAGGCGATTGTGAAACATAATTTTTGATCTGGATGCTGCAGCGTTACATAGGGTTATTTTAAAAAGCCGGCGACGTGGGGCTGTAGCCTCAAGTTTCAGCTTTCTAATAGTCACTACCACTCCTATGAGAAGTTCCTCTTCAGCGAACGAGATCGGTTTCTCGTTTGTTCCTTCTAATCAGAAAGAAACTTTGAATCGTTGCAGATCCTCCATTTATTTACTGAAGAGAATCCATCGTGCGATCCAAAAAAAAAAATTATTAGGTCTTTCTGTCGAACTTTTGAAAGCAATCAGCTAATGTTATAGATTGTGAATGAGTTTGAAGTTTTGAGTCTCTGAGGAAGGCGAAAGTGACCGAACGTCATCCATTGTTTTACTATTGCTATTATTCACTGGAGTTTATTTGACATGCACCACAATTATTTTCCCCTCGTGCGCATCACAGTACTGTGGCATGCGCGTAGTATCTTCGGATTCATTGCTTGCTTGAAGATTTCACCTTTTACATAAACGTTCTAGAAAAGTGGTTGAGCTCATCCCCTGTAATATTGAGTATGATTAGGCTGGAGCGTTCGTTATTGCTTGGCGGAGAATGGAGGGGGGGGGGGGGGGGGGTGGCGAGGTTCAACCCCGTTCCGAGCCGCACCGGACATCACTCTCCATTCAGCCGACACGCGCTCCCCGTGCGTATCAATGTACCCACCCTATAAAAACGATTGTTAACAACCTCACATTTGCTTATCAGGAAAAGTACCGATTGTTGTCGTTTTCTGCTAAATTTCATGACCTTCCCCAACATTTTCGGTTTTCTTTTGTTTTCATCGAGTATGCCACATTATAAATCTCTGTCTCCTTAGGACGGATATAGTGAACTCAACTCCATGCGTTGGAATCCTTACATGCCTTACGAGCTGTTCCTACATTTCCGAGCCTCTTCAAGTATTCTGCGTTGCAGTGCACCAGATCTTCCATTTGATCCATTCCGGGTGAGTATCAGATTTCAATTTATCAAAATATTTCAAGCATTTCATGAGATCTGTTATGGCACTCATAAAGTGCCGGACACTCTCTCAGCCTTTCAGCCTCATCACTACTACGGTTCTCTTCGTTTGAACCAATCCCTTGTAAGATGATATTCTCATCTACGCATAAAAGAATCGACTACAGAGATGTTGCACGCATGCGCGAGGTCAAAAGACCACTTCACACTTTAGAGATAACAAATCACACTATTTTTTCGTTTGGTTGCACAGATTTCCAGGTCTATCCCTTTCGCCATATAAGAACGTGTCATGAAGAGTGTTAGTAATAATTCGAAAGCTTAACTAAAAAGCACGGTACGTGTCTGGTTTCTTCAAATGACCCTTTTATAACTTTGTAAGAATAAAATTATGTTCCACATCGACATCGCAATTCGACTATCACTTCACTGTAAGCTCGAAAAGCACATAAACGTGTAGAGAAAGTCTTTCTGTATCAGAGCCAGAAGGTGGATCTGGAGTTTCTTCCAAAGCCAAAAAAACAATTCCTAATCAAATAGAAGAAATCGCACTTCACATAGGCGCCATCGATCGATGGTCGCGGTAACCACCATTGCTCCGCCACCACACATCCCGTGAATTGGCTAAAAAACACATAATTGCATGGTGCATTAATTATATTTCTCCTGCTAGATTGTAGAGAAGATGTATTTCCAGAAAATAAGCACAGCTTTGGAATCGTTGAATTTAACGCTATCGAATGAGTACTTATCGTTCAAAGAAAGAGCTCACGACTGCGAGAAATATGCGCATGTGTAATACGAATGTTTTCTTTTGCTGAAGCGTTATAAATGGGTCTTTTCGAAAAATGAGCACGTACCGAGCTAGCCAAAGATTTCAAATTAGAATCGTTGCAACAATATTTATGAAAAATTTTCCTCCAGATAAACGGATAGGCTTGAAAATCTGTGCTAGCAAACGAAAAAGTGCCCAAATCACTACCTGTTCAGTGATAAGATCACCCATCATTGTAGTGATTAACAGTCGACTGCTTATATCTGGTAGATTGAGTAGTACAATCCACTATCAATCACTGCAATGACGAATGATCTTATCACTGGACATGTAGCTATTTGTTATCTCCGTAGCAATGTGAAGTAATCTTTTCAGCTTGCGCGTTCTGTGTAGCATCTTTGTCGTCGATTCCTTTATATTTGAGGGGTATACTCTCATACAGGGAACTGGCTCAAAGGAAAAGCATCGTGCCACTGATGAAAATGAAAAACCGAAACACATGTCCAGCGCTTCTTGAATGGCATAAGGATTCGCATGAAAGTTAAAGGTACTTATATGTTAGGGAGCGACATATTTTCAAGCTGTTCTCACTTGCTGCGCAGGAAGTTCTCATGGGAGTGGTAGTAATCATTGGGAAGTTCAAATCTTTAGCTACCATTCTACCTTGCTGGTTTTCGAAACACCCTTTCATAACACTGTAGCATCCAAAATGATTTTCCTTTACACTCACCTTGCACCTTCATTTTTATCACGCTTATAAAGCTCTGGGACCATGAAAAGCATTAGCTTGTAGAAAATTTTCTGCACTATCAGAATCTTCCTTTTTTACCTGAGCTTTCTATCGATGGGGTGAAAAAGTCTCCAGTTGAATAACAATATCCCGCTAACCCCCCCCCTCCATGGGTTGGCAGGTAAACAAACCGTCACCGGAAAGTTCATAGCTGAGTAGAATGTGATGGGAAATCTCAGCAACGACTTTTTAGTAAGTAATCTGATGAATACGATTAAGAGAATTCAGTGACTGCTTAATAGTAAGGTAATGGCCCTTGTTTACCGCGTAGGTCGATAGCGATCTACCGCACTGCGTTAGAACGGCGGCAACTATTGTTATTCTATTGGGAATTTTCCACCGTATTGACAGAAACTTTAGGTGAAACGCATGATTCTGATACTATGGAATATTCTCAACACGCTGATGTGCTTTTCGTGCTTCCAGCGATTTATATCCGTGGTAAAAATGAAAGTCAAAGGCGGGTGAGGAACAAGATCTTGTTTTGAGTGCTACATCGTTACAAAAAGCTGTTTTGAAAAACCAACATCGTGGTGTTGTAGCCAGAGAATTAATCTTTTGAACGATTACTAACTGTCCTATGAAAGTCCCCTATCCTGCAAATGGATCGGTTTAAAATTTGTTGCCTTTTCAACATATAAGCACTAGCTTAAAATGTGTTATCAGATTTTCTATTGTTCTGAGCGAGGTCTCAAGAAACAGTTGAAGATAAAGCTATCAAATTTTGTTAGTTGAATTTTGTCGTCATAGAATTTTGCACTGATATTGAGATGTCAATTCTCCTGGTTCAGCGATGTTTTTTTGCAGTGAAGAAGCGTTATGTTTTGTAGACCGTTTCGGTACCATCTTTTGATCGCAACCAATTTTTTTCATCTCTTTGCGGTCAAATCCGTTTTCATCTTTTTGACCTTTAGTAGTCACTTGATCGCTTGAGTCTCGGCGATTTCGAACGTGTGCGTATTTCTTCAAAAAGCCTTCTTAGAGCGCTTTGGTAGCAAAAATAGGACCACATTTGACAATTAAGTGCCTTTTTTACTCGATTGGGGTTTGTGAATGGTCTTTCAACAGATTTAGTAGTTGACTGATAGCACGTTTCAAGTGATCCTGCACCTGACTTGGTTCTTGTAAAGGTCTCTATGGAGAAGTGGGAAAGTAAAAAGAAGATCACGTCTCACACTCCTAAGCGTAGGCTTAGGCTTTGTAATGAGTTTATTTGGCAGTACAAAATGAACATAGGAGACTAATGCCCATAGAAGATGAAACGCAAATTGATTTTTGCTCTTGTAGCCCGCTGAGGAGGCTATTCTAAGAAATAGGCACACTTTTCAAATTCACCAAGGCTTGAGCTATCGAATGTTTACTAAAACTCTAGTGGGAAAGCTCTATTGAGTGAAAAATTGCCACTGTAAAACTCAGTTTTGTCGTCGCTGCTACAGCGCAACTGAATGGGCTTTTTGCGGGGACAAATACATATCGGAATTGCCGAGATTTGGTCTATCGAATGATTAGTAAAAGTCTGAAGAAAGCGAAAAAGACCTTGGCTTCAAAAGGTTGAAAAACGGTTTTCGATTAAGAAAGTGTTCCATTGTTCATATAAGGGCGAGTCCAAAAGACAAACTTTGTTTATGTCTCTTTGATTTTTACTTCCATTTTGAGAGAAGAACTTGTGATAGCTTCACCTCTGAAGAAGTTTTTCCCATGGAACAGATTTGGGATGCTAGCACATCGTCAGATTCTATAGACTTGCGATTGACAAGGTAACGTTTTATCATTTACTGTGAAATTAATGTTTTTCTTTAGTTTTTCTTTTCTTTAGTTTTCTTCTTTTCTCAAGATTTGAATAATGATGTTGTTTTGTCGACATAAATGTTTTATTTGAGTTTAGGTATAGAGAATTGAATGGTACTTATGCACTTGAGAGCTATAGCGAAATGTTCAATAAGTGCAAAGAAGACACGGAATCTGCGATGCCGTTATGTTGGATGGCACCTATCAGCGAATATGCCATTCGTAAAGGGAAAGATCTCAGTTCAATGAATACAGTGAGTGGATTCTTATGATTTGGTCAGCTTTGTTGGTCACAGCTTCATCCGATTACCTAATTAGCGTAGCCGGTATGTCGTCCAATATTGTTCGATTATGTGCGAAACTTTCAACCTCAAGCTGAAGTCAAACCCGCGTTTCACCCTTTCTGGATGCAGGGGCCTCTTTCTGCTAACTTAGCTCAGTGCCTATGAGAGTGACGTTGGTTGCTGATAAAATGGTTGTCTTGTATAGCAGGAAAAGTGATATCAGAGTAGGAGCCATGGTAGTGCAGTGGTTACTACATACCTTCGAAAGGGTGTTGTGTGAGTTCAACTCCTGTCCGAGGTTCAAAGTTTTACACGCCACTCATCTTCATTGGAGATATAGTCACTGCGGTACTATGAGAAGAAATGAAGAACGATCTTTTTCGCTGGACACGAAATTTTTATTAAAGTGTTAGTATTCACTCGAAGGCTCAAACTCCTGGCTACTGAGCCACTTACTTATTTTTCGAAAAGGAGTTCTTATGTTGCTCTAGCATCTAAAAATAACTTATGTTTACACCTGCCGCGCGCCTTCATTTCTGTTACGTTTTTGATTTATTGGAAGCACGAAGACCTTATAAGCGTGTAGAAGAGTTCCTTGAGTATCACAGTCATACATTTTATTTCGAGTTTCTTCCGAAGCAGAGACAAGTCCTAAATTCAGTAACAAAAATTGCACCCCACATGTGAAACGCGCTTGTGTGGTTTGTCAATAGCACTATCTATCAACGGGCCGGCATACACACTAGCCGTCAAATAAATGCACAGCGTATTGTAACTCGACTTACTTTCAGTGCTACTTTGCAGCGAAGCGGTCTTTGCAGAAAATTGGCACAGCGTTAGAATCCTATAAACCTACGCATTTGAATGATTACATATAATTCGAGCAAAGAGTGCTGTTCTGGAAGAAATACGCATGTATGTAACACCAAACTTTTTTTATTGCTTCAAGGCTGTAAAAAAAACTTTCTGAATAGCAGACAGATATTTGAGATCTCTAAGATTTGAGCTGTTTGGACGATTACGATCGGTTGAAATAGGTTGGGGAAAAAGTTCTAAGAAACTGCTTGTAGCTTTTTAGGTGTTGGCCATCTTTTGTGTTTTTTAGGCTCATTTGAAAGGCCGTCATCTCCCGCGTTGTTTGGTGTATAATCTATTCACTTATTTCAATATGGAGTTAACAAGCGAGCAAATTAGGTTGTTGGTGATGCAGGAATGGCGGCAAAGTGAACGCATCAATCTGGCTTGGGGCGAAGACACAGCTGGCAAAAAAACGGTATATAGATGGTTCCAAAAGTTTGACGAAGGTGAAGAAAGTTTGGAAGATCAGCCTTTTGCCAGCCCCAAGCCAGATTGATGCGTTCACTTGCCACCGTTGCATCTGAACCCAAGAGCCATTCGTGCACCGTCAACAACCTATTTTGCTCACTTTTAACTCCGTTTGAAATAACTAGATAGATTATTCACCAATCAACGCGGGAGAAAACGGGCTTTCAAATGAGCCAAAAAGCACAAAAAATGGCCTCCACCCAAGAAGTTTCAGGCATTTTCTCACAACTTTTTCCCCAACCTATTAGATTAAGGCGTTTTGTCCAGCAAGATATAAGCATGATAGTGTTGAACGAGGGGAGCGCGTGTAAAACATGACTCTTGATTGCTACAGCGCTGTGGGAAAGCTTTTTCAAGAACGAGCACGTAAACACTTGCGCGAGATTCAAGCTTCCGAATGATTGTTAACACTCTTATGTAAAATTCTTGTCCAGGGAAATGGATCGTTTCATTTCCTCTTATCTAACCGAAAAGACCGTCATAAAATTATACCACTGCTCAGATGTAGTTAAATAAGAAATTTACGTTGGCTACTTTTGACTACTTTGTGTTGATTTGCCATATATGTTCTCTTTCAGATCCCAGGGGGATGCAGCGGGTATCGACACGGCCATCTAGCGACGACGCTTTGCCGGGTCACATATAAGATGTGATTTTTGTTATTTAATTAGAAACTGTTTCTCAGCTTTGAAAGAAATCTCGCATTAAAGTATAGCTCTGACACTACTACATTTCCTTCACACGTTCATATGATTTTCGGTAAAGCATAGTTTTATTTTGAATTTTTACAGCGTTATAAAGGGTTTGTTTCGAAAAAAACGACTGAGTACCGCGCTACCCGGAGATTTCAAGCTTTCGAATGATTACTAACACTCTTATGGATAAAGAAAACAGAGCCCGACATTTCAATCTGTTTCTAGTTTTTGATAATCCGAATTATAACTGATCGCAAGCTGAATGTTATTCTGTAGAAGCTGTGCATTTCGTTGGGCACCACGTGTGGTGCAGTGGTTAGATGTGCTTGCGACACGCGTAGTTGAAATGGTTCGATCTCGTTCTTGGCTAACAAAGCCATTCCTCCGGGGTCTCTGAATTGCTACCAGATTGTCTGGAAGGATAGCTGAAATGACTTAATACATCGGTAGGCTACCAAGAGCTTTTCTGAAGACCAGATATGCATTCAGTGACCACAAACGATGCTTGGTGAAGTCAAATACATGGCGCAGTTCTCAGGGATTGGCCAACGGCGAGGGCTTTTTAATTCATATATTCTTTGGAGTAGTTCAGCAAAATTTCTTCGATATACTTATTGAGTTCTCAACTTGTCAGGTTTTCTTGATATTGAGAAGTACGCATGAGTTAAAAGAAAGCAAGCTTCCTTACCCAATTGGTTGCCTTCGTATTTAATCTTGCTACAAAGTTTGACTCTAGGGCAATTAACGCCAAATTTATCAACTGGAAGCAATGAAGCTTACATGATTTTGGTATGGTTTGATTGCAAATCTTTTTGCGTATATTTTCCATATAACTTGCCCATACTTGTATTAATATGGGCTGTCTTCGAAACAAATTCGCTTGCTACTAATGCTAATTGCGCTTAGGGGAAACGCTAGTAAAGCGGCGCGGAAGATTAATGGGCATTCCTGTAGACGGTCAGAGCGCGACTGATCGTCCAGACTGCTCTTTTTCTCTTGAACTTCTCAGTCCACTTCCTAGTCGTCCTTTCTGCAAACGTATCATCGCCCCAAGCTCCATTAATCTTTCGCGTCGTTTTATTCGCCATTTTCCTCAGCGCGTCATTCGTGCACGAGTAGCTAGCGAATTTGTTCCTAAGACAGCTCGATATTGAAGCAAGTGTAGGCATGTTGTAAAGCAAAATGTTTGCAAGAAAATGCGCAATGGAACGATACCAGATTCATGAAATCCCTCTTCTTTTGAACTTAAAAAAAACATTTAAATCTGGTGCACATGGTAAATTTACACTTCATTGCTTCCAGCTGATAAATTTGGCGTTGACTGCCTTAGAGTCAAACCTTGTGCAATGACTAAATACGCAAGCAACCAATTGGGTGAGGAAGCTTGTTTTCTTTTAACTCATGCGTACTTCTCAATATAAAAAACCTGGCAAGTTGAGAACTCAGTAAGTATATCGAAGAGATTTTGCTGAACTACTCCAAAGAATATATGAACTAAAAAGCCCTCGCCGTTGGCGGATCCCTGAGAACTGCGCTATGTATTTGACTTCAACAAGCATCGTTCGTGGTCACCGAATGCACATCTGGCCTTCAGAATAACTCTTGGTAGCCGACCGATCTATTAAGTTATTTCAGCTATCCCGACTGATCGTCCAGACTGCTCTCTTTTTTTTTTTTGAACTTCTCAAACCACTTTCTAGCCGTCCTTTCTGCAACGTATCATCGCCCCAAGCCCATGAACCTTTCGCGCCGTTTTACTCGCCATTTTCCTCTGCACGCCATTCGTGCACGAGTAGCTAGCGAATTTGTTCCTAAGACAGCTCGATTTTGAAGCAAGTACAGGCATGTTGTTAAGCAAAATGTCTGCAAGAAAATGCGCATTGGAACGATACTAAATTCAAGAAATTTCATCTAAATCTGGTCCATAAATATGCTATTTACTGCTCTATTGTCACAACATGTGGAACGCCTTAATGTATTAGACGTAGGTTTGTCTATGTAAATTTCAAATAGATAATGGGGATAATATGACTTATCGGTTTTTTCTAATTGAGTGGGAACAAATGAAAAATCAATCTCATTCGCTGGAGAAGAAGTTTTCATAGGACTGTTAGTAACCATTTGAAAGCTAAGACTTGTGGTTACAGCCCCACGTCACCGTTTTTTCAAAACACCCCTTTTAACTATGTAACATTCAAAATAAAATCATGTTTCGTAAAACCATTTGTTTTTCTCTCTTATCTCGCTTGTATTTACAAAACTTTTTCTTAGAGTTCTGGTGCTCAGACCATAGCACAAGCGTCAGGGAACGTTAAAAATTTCTTTGCTCTTTGAAAAGCTCTTTTGATCTTCTAAACTCCTCTGGTCCTTGATTTGTGCTTTGAACCTCGCCGGGCAGAGCTCCTCCTTTAGACTAATAAGTAATCAGATAGGGTCATGTTTTTTGATTCTAGTGATGTCCTCATTTTCTGGAAATACGGTTTAGCAGGAAAGATAAGATCGAGTTTTAAATTTTTGGTAACGTTGTTTACAAAATATTCGACAAGGCGAAAACCGTGTCAGGAGCGGAGAGAGGTGGGACGACCGGTATTTTATTATTCAGTTGGGATTTTTCCTTCGCTTTGAAAGAAACTCCAGATATATTGATTGATTAAGATACTACGAAGGTTCCTCTACACATTGATACTCTTTTCGGTTTCTAGCAATTATACGCGTGATAAAATGAAGGCAAAAGGCGAGTGTGAAACATAATTTCTGATGGATGCTACAACGTTATAAAAGGGTGTTTTGAGAAATCGGCGACGTGTGGAGGTTGCTCCAAGTCTCAGCTTTCTGAAGGTTACTAACACTCCCATGAAAAGTTGTTTCCAGCGAATGAGATCGTTTTCATTTGTTCCCTCATAATGAAAAAAAAATCGAATTCTTTTGTGTTCCATCGTTTTTTTTTTCAGGAGTAAATGAACAAGTCAACTTATTCGGTTCGCTTTAGGTTCCAAACATCCCCTAATAGTTCGCCGTCAAAGCTTTCGGATAGATTGATCTATGAGCATACAGAATCAGATTTGATAACGCCAGTGCAAAAGCGAAGACGACTTGAGGAAAAAGGTAGTATGTGACATGAGTGGTGTGTCGAATATAATCGGTTGGGGAAAAAGTTCTGAGTAAATGCTTGTATAACGTTTATTTATGCACCTATCACACGGAACAAAGACAAAACTGATAGTCAAGGTACTTCCCTTCAACTTCAAGTACTTCCTGCCACTTCTCCGGCAAAAGATCGATTCCGCGAGCATAAAAATCCGATTTCTTGCCATTGAAGAAATCATAGTCATTAGCCAGCATCCGAGTTGTCAAAGAGGGATTTTCTTCAGTCGATTCAAGCACAGTTTGCCGACCATCTTCTTTTGGACAACCTGAACGCGACTGATCTTTCAAACTTTTTGAACCACCTGTACGACGTACTTTTGCCAACTGTGTGTTCTCACCAAGCCATATTGATGCGTTCACTTGTCACCGTTGCATTTGAATCCAACAGCCATTCGTGCATCATAAACAACCTAATTTGCTCCACTCAAAAAGCTACAAGCATTTTTTCGCAACTTTCTGCCCAACCTATTATTGCAATTCGGTGATAAACCTTTTGGGAAGCAGGTTTTATTAATCGATTCTCATGCATTGCATAGTCTCCTGAATCGTTTTTTGATTATATGTTTTACAGAACGATGTAATGCTTCGTCCCACTGTTATTTCAAGGAGGCAGCGGAGGACGAGAAGCTTATCGTCGTTGAATAATTCTTTAGACTCGAATTGTCTGTATTACGACCAAATTTGTAATGTGTTTGCTTTAATTAAATACGATATCACATGTTTGCTATAAAGCCTTTCTTCTTCATTCCTTGTATTCAATGCGTAGTCTATCCAGCACAGATTTTGCACGTCAGGCCTTGCCCATAAAACACTATTCGATTCTTTTCGGTCATCCGCGAGTGATTGAAGAAACGACGTCTTTTTCTGGACAAAGACTTCCCATTGCTTTTTCAATATCCATCCCAAAGCACAAATTCGTTGCTAGTGCGCTGCGTGGCCTTTCTTTGAAGAAGTTTTTATAATGCTTCAGCAAAAGGGAAACATTTGTGTTCTGCACTCACGCTTTTTTTCGCAGGATAGTGTTCTTCATTCAGACTGATAGTAACCATTGATAGCGTAAGTTTCCGTAAAAACGAACGCTGTGTTTGATTTTTAGAAAGACCTTTTCAACGCAGTGTAGTAGGGAAACTAAGATTTATTGACATTCAGTGGCATCTGTTTATCTGCTAATCTACGAGTTGAAGGGAGGAGAAGGGGAATTTAGCGCTGTTTCAACACGACTATCGATCGATGGGCTTAAGCGGCTCGATGTGAAGTGAGGCATTTGCTATACAGTTAGGGATTTTGCTCCGCTCGAAAAGAAATTCCAGTTAAAACTTATGAGTCTGATACTATGAGATATCCTCTGCACGTTCATATGCTTTTCGTGCCCTGGCGGAGTAATAGTGAAAGTACGCGGCCAGAGTAAAACATAATTTTATTTTAAGTTCTATTTCTCCAAAAATGGGTCCTTCAAAAAGGAGAATGTAGCGCATTACCCAGAGATCTGAGGTTTCGAATGATTATCAACACTCATGAACATTTTTTGTTCATCGAACGGGGTCGTTTCTTCATTTATTCCTAGGTAACTGCGAAGCCCCCAGTATTCTTTTTCCACATTAATTGTTCTTGCGGCTAGTGATTGTAAATAGGTTGCATACATGTATCTTCGGTTTTACTTGTATAGTGTAGTTCAACACTTTAGGTATACGGTGGGATGTTCAGCCACTGGGAACACCTCTTCAAACTTCCTCTTTATTCACAAAATATGCGCTCTTGATTCTTTTTACACGTGATTTGCGTTTGTGACGGCTTTATGGGGCCTTATTACCATCACGTGCGACTGCAGTTTCGAATGTTATGCTCAGAAACATGTGTTTCATAACCCCGTAGCTCAGAACTATGAAGGATTTTTTTTTTCTGTAAGACCCGTAATTATAGTTTATTGCACGGATCTTAGCACTTCCAGCACTCGAATTGTTTCCTCACCTAGAGCCTCCACAAATGTCATCGAAAGTTTCGCTTGTTGTTGCGATTGCTGCTTGAATATTTCAACTTCTCCGTAGATATTGTGGAATAGTAGTCGGGCAGATCTCCTTGAGCCTTGATTATAGCCATTATAGCCAGGCTAGGGCGTTTCCAGGTGATTCTAGGAGAGTGTTGGGAATCGAACCAATACACTGCTTTCTGACGAGATGCATCACTAGTCTCTCATGCAATTCTCACCCCACCCTCTACCTCATTACTCTGAAATAGAATTTACGCATCCTATGTTTGCTAAAGAGTGCATATAAATCATAGTTCTCACCTATAATTAAAGAATTTTACATGCAAGTTGCAATCCTGCATTTCTTGGCGGTGGGGCAGTGATGTGGTCATTGTTACAGTCTATCATAAAGCGAGGTGATAAGCATTGCTCCGGTTCTATCCTCTCTCCTAACATCTCTTGAAATTAGTCTACGAACGAATCAACTCTCCTACCTCTAGTATTGCAAGGAGAACCCTCTTGACCAGCATTTTACGACTTTGATGAAGGAAACTAAGTTATCAAACAGCATCCGAAGCAACTCATGAAGTGTTCGAGGATTTCTGTGGACGATGAATAAGGTGAAAGGGAGTTGAATGAAGAAGTGCTGTAATTTTCTGTAGTAAATTGTGGTAACGGGTTTTAAGGTGAAGAAATGACGAAACTGTTCCATTCGAAAAGGATATTTGTTGTCTCTAAATGCAGAGTAGAATTTTTCTGGATGATCCCCGCCACAAATTATTTGTCAAATAAGTTACCGAAGAACTGCAAAGAATGCCGAGAAACTGAGGCAAAGTGAATGGCTCCAAAGGATATATTAGAGAGGAGCGATATCTGTTATCACTTTCTAATTTTGAGCGAAGATGTTCTCATGGACTATTCTCGAAGCCACATCGAGGAAACTAAAGCTCACGAGGTGTTTAGCTGCATAATGTACATCCACACTCTCTCCACCGTTGTAGAGGCCTGCAGGGAATCTAGACCTTCATTTCCTCATCCTTCGATGACTATGAGAAGTATGCGATAATGTGGGAAGCGAGGACGTTTTATCTAACTTTCACAATTGGTAAGGTAATGGGATACGGCGAAATAATACCGCCTAAGTTGTCCATTTCCGCGCTGCATGTTGTGTTGAAGATTCGTGGGCGTAAAATGACACGTTTCAGTGAACTTTTACTCTGCAGTTTCGTTTCACCACGGATTTGGGTCGGTGATCGATAGCGAAGACCACATTCTGTGTATAAATTTAACGATGATTATCGACAGTGATTTGAAAAAAACAGTGAAGAACAACTATCGACGTTGATCGTGTGGAGGTTGCTGACGGAGGCCACTTATGAACTTTGCTAATCACGACCAATGTGGCACTTGTTTGACGCAGAAGTTTCTTCCCTGCGCGCTGTTCAACAAAAACATGGTGCTTTATGAACATCAAAGAAATTGCTTACAGTAGCAGGAGCGCTCTAACGAGGTGTTCGAAGTATCTAGGTTTGATAGGTTTCAGGTGGAGGTGGAGACACAATAGACCATATTTGTTGCGCTCTGTACATGTCGAACAAGATGAAAATATTAGGTATAGTAACAAGCGGTTGCTAGTGAAGGTGTAGCGAAGTAAATATTCATTGATGGAAAATTTTTTTTTTGACAATTATCCAAAAAATGTTAAGCAGTCTTCATTCTTGATTAGTTTGTAGAATTTAGAACTATATACGCTAGAGAATTTTCACAAAAGCATTCTCTCAGTTGAACCTCAAAGACTATCCTTCAAACGTTGATTTTGATCTCTTTTGATTGTCTGTGTTGTGATTTAAGCAGATTTTTGTACGTGTTTTAAATTATTGTTGACATGTCATATTGCAGGTTCAGTTTCCGAAGTGCTTTGACAATGCAAGTGGACAAGAACCTGTTGTAGAAAAGGACGGTACTCATGACTACGTGCCTTGTTTGGCGACGAGATACTCAACTACGTTTGATGATGGTCTAAATGAAAGTGGAGAAGTTAGCATTGAGAAAGACTCGGAAAATATTAGCGAGAATCATAATGATCGATTGTCATCTGTGTTTGAACAGCTTGGACTGGATTTGAGCAATTTAAGCGAAGTGTGCGAGCGCAAGGAATTTGTTATAAATCATGGTATTTCAAAAGCATTCCTCCTAATTGGTTTTTGTCAGTTTCTTTTTGAATTTCAGGTGCATCTGAGTCGTTGCCTTTTGTTTCGCTTGATCGTCTTGATCGTACTGGTGCTGTCAATAGATTAACAAAAAACAATGTTGATAGTGGACACCGAATAAAAGTTAGTTACTATTCGTGCATATAGATGTTCACACATGTACGTACATATACAATGCGCAAATTCATGTACATGTGTATATATGCATATACGTTTATACATACACGTATACATGCACACATGCACATGCGTATACGTATATATATATACACATACATGTTAATATATGTAAGTATATATATATATATATGTACACGTATATACATATATGTACATATATATACATACATGATTATGAGCTCATGTGACGTGGTGATTAGAGGTACACTGCATCGCACACGAGGTGAATGGTTCGATCTCGCGCTCATGGCTCACCAAACCATCCATCCCTCCGGGGGTCGGTAATTTGGTACCAGACTGGTCTCAGACTTGTCTGGGAGGATAAGCAGCACTGACTCGGTTCAGCGGGAGGCCACCGCGAGTCATTGTAGAGGCCAGATGTGCATTCCATCACCTCAAACGAAGTTAAAAATTGAAGTCGAATGCATGGCGCATCCCTGAGGGATTGATCAACGCCGATAGCTTTATCCTTTATCCTTTCATATACATACATGTATGAATCATATATATATATATATATATATATATATATATATATATGCGCGTACATATGTATATACGTAGTTATAATTATGCATGAAAGATAAAAGGATAAAGCTCTCGGCGTTGATCAATACCTGAGGGATGTGCCATGCATTCAACTTCAATCTTCAACTTCGTTTGAGGTGACTGAATGCACATCTGGCCTTTACAATGACTCGCGGTGGCCTCCCGCTGAGCCGAGTCAGTGCTGCTTATCCTCCCAGACAAGTCTGTGACCTGCTTGGTACCAATTTACTGACTCCGGAGGGATGGATGGCTTGGTGAGCCATGAGCGCGAGATCGAACTAGTGACCTCGTGTGAGACGCAGGGCACCTCTAACCACTGCGCCACATGCGCTCCTTCCTAATTATGCATATAGGTGTATATACACATGTAAATATATGTATATATATATATATATATATTTGTTTATGTACATATGTAATGTACATAGTGGTGCTCCTGCGTTTTTCGGAGGCACATTGCTGTGTTCAACGTTTTATCCAAAAATCTTGATTCCTCTACGTCGGTGAAGTTCTGTATATAAATTGGCATCTTCATATTCTACTTGTAACTCTACTAACAGTTAGCTAAAATAGTGCAAGCTTGTAGAGAACGGCAGACGATTACGTGACGCGCATAGCAAGCGGCACACGATATTCGTTGTTTATTCCGAGTTTTTTTTTTGCCGATTTGAAAAAAACTTCTTAGTTTTTGGTGTTACTTGAATATTCTGATTTTCTCTACAGCTCATGTGATTTTGGTGCATACATAACTCTTACGTGCGAGGAAAACTCTGAATGGGTCTCAAATCAAAACGTGTATTCTTTTTGTTCTTTCAGCGCTCTATGACTAATGTCTGGAAACCGAACTCAGTTCCGAAATTAGCGACATCTGAGCTGTTAAATGACCACTAAGGCTTTGGTGAAAAGCCACCCCACAGGCTTCACCCGAGCAATCACAGCTAATCGAGTGTAGAATGTAATTCTATTTTCGATGCTATAATACACTAAAAAGTTTTCGTGGAGGAGATTCAACAGAGGTTTGGAATCACTGTTTATTAACTCATCGACTTTTTAACAAATTTCGATCGAAAAGTTCTATGCGGCGAAAATTTGAGGAAATAGTGCGTTTACGAATGCACTTCGTCCGCAAAGAGTTAAGTGACGTTTTCCTTATAAATTCCTCATTTCCTTGTCGAAATACATATTGCCTTGATCTTCACGGGGTTTTAGACCTTGTTTAGTGGACCATCTGCTAGGGTAAACACATCAAATTCCCCCTTAAGTGATATATTTATTTTAGTCTTTATGTGCTTTACGTAACACCACCACTAGGGATAAGGGGGTTCAACACTTTGAAAACCGTTAGTCTGGGAAGTAAAAAACAAACTGGGAAGCACATTGATTGGTTTAGTTTTACTGGTGATTACACTAGAGTAGTTAGGCTTTGTTGCCTATTGTGAGTGGGTGTGTGTGGTGTTCCGTGAGGGTCACTCGACTGTATTAATTATTCCTGCCACACGGGTCTTTTACTATTTATTGGATGAAAAACAGTGTTGATCTTGAGACCAACGAACCATATTCATCGCCGTAACGAAGATCCTCGAGCTTGGGTAATAAAACGTTTATAAACAATACATAACATGATGACAAAAAATAACGATCTTGATAAATGTATCTACAGGTTAAATAGATGGTGTGTGATCAATGAGAGAAGCAAGTCTATGAAATCATGTACGTAAGATCGGGTAAGTGACAGTGACTCCTGAGGCTGACAGCTTCTGGTATGATGTGATGTGCAGGTGTGGGATAAGATACACTAACATCAAAAGCATTCTTAACTGAGCATTGTGTCGAGTTACTTATTAAACAATGCAAAGTGACGATTGAGAAGATTTTCTAGAGTCACTTAATGGGTAAAATGCGGAACACGACAAAGCGGCTGAGTGTGAGACGCTGCTATGTCCGTTCCGTGAATGTTTTCACCGAAGATGGTATTCAGTGGATGAGTATATGTATGAAAGCTAGGGCGCAGTTATGTACACAGAACTGGGCACCTTGTCTCCGGTGGCGGACCAATCATAGTGCAGTGTAGTATGCTGTGCCGCCATTGTGGATGTTCCCGCGTCACATCAACAAGATGGTTTGGTTGATAGTCGATGGCATCCATTTTCGATGTTTACAATCAGTGACAGCTAGAAGTATACAGAAGTAATAAATCACCAGCTATTTAGAATATAATTCTTCCGTGGAAAGATTGGTAAGTTGGGTTTACTGCATGATAAAGAGGTGGCAACTGATCGTTATTACAGGATGTTTGGAGAGCCCTTAGGCGAGTAGGATTTTGGATATGCGGTTAGGTGGCTGGAGAACTACTTAATTGATCAAGAGGGTAACTCTAATAAGGTTGATAGTGACTTGAGATGCGTGATTATGTTATTAGAGTGATTTAGGGGTCATGATTATTTTCATATGGACAAGAGGAGACTATAGGGATGAGTGAATAACTAAGATTATCTAAGGAGGTAAGCAAAGGGTTTAGACAGCGGCCGCTGCTTCAAAGCCATTTGAGGCGGCTAAAGTGTCATTGGAGCCGTGCACTTGTCCATCGCTCGGGAGTTTTTGTGTCGGTTTTTAGTCTGGACACCATCCGAACTGCCAACTACGGGCCACAAAACTGTCCATCCGCCAGCTCAACTCACTAACCAACGCTATGGATCATTGCTTGGCCTTCTTTATTATCTACAATTAGAATATTAATTATTTGGTAGTATGCGATAGAATAAACGTAGAAGGGAAAGGAAAGTAGCAGTTATTCGGGGGAATAACTACTACGTGCACTTTCTTAGGCGCTGTTGGTAATTCCATTTGCCTCAAGCACCGAAAGTTTTCACATTCCTCAAATGGTATTGTGATTATTGGCCTTGACTTCATTAACTCATATCGAGCGAATGTAGCAGTGTCTGCTATATCAGTGATGCTCACTTCTATTATACTCTTAAGTGGTATCAAAGTTTATTTAGTGGGATATTTATATCCACATTTGTTAAATGAACAAACTGTTGAAATCACACAAGACTTCAATCCAAACCATCTTGACAGCGCAGTGGTTAGAGGTGCCCTATAGGGCACACGTGGTGCGATCCCACGCTCATTGTTCACCAAACCTTCATCTCTCCGGAGTCGGTGGATTGTTACCAGACTTGTCTGGGAGGATAAGTAGCACTGACCTGATACATCGGTAGAGCAGACTACTGCGAGGTATTGTTAAGGCGAGATATGCATTCAGTCATCGTAAACTGTGCTGAATGAAGACGAATGCATCACACATTTCCTAGGGAGTGCGCAGTACCGAACGCTTGATCAGCTTTTTCACCACTAAATGCACTTGCAAAATGTTTGAATACTTGTATGATATTGCGCAAACTAAAAATACGTTCATATCGTTATTTTCTATTCACAGCGTTTTAGTTTGGAAGAAAATCTCTTTACAACATTCTCATGCTATCCGACGTCGAATTTACTTGATCATATATCTTTATAAATCGAAAATATGCATACGTCTCCATAATTGAGCTTTATTCCTCTAATTTCATGATTTAGCATGGCCTTTTAAGAAACCTGAGAAAAAATTGGTCCTTTTTTGGTTATAAGGGGAGAAATGGAAAGCCCATCTCATTCATTGGAGAGGAACTTATCATAAGAGTTCTAGTAAGCATTCGAAAGGTGAGAGTTCTGGCTACGGCCTCACATGGCCAATTTTTTAGAACACCCTTTTGTAACGCTGTGGTACCCAAAATTAAGCTAATCTCGGAAGCGCATATTTCTCTCCGGTCAAAGCTTTTTCTTTGGACTATTAGTAGTCATTCGATAGCGTAATGGTTACTGGTTCCAATTCTGTGCTTATATCCCCAAAAGACCGTTTTTCTGCATTTGATCAGGTAAAATAAGTTAAATTCTTATTTGCGACCAAGGTGGTCTTGGGCAAATTCATGTGCCGCTGGGTAAGGCAACCACGTGCCCTCTGGCGATGATCGATCGATCTTGGACTAGTCTTACGAAGTAAGGTCAGTGGAACATGGCGCCTTACCCAGCGGCATGTGAGAACCCAAAACCACCTTGGCCGCACATTCGGATTCGAGTTATTTTAGCAGTGTTGCACGCAAGGATTCGCCTATCTTAACAACCTCAAAAAAAGATTTTTTTCCAAATCCGGCGACGTGGGGCTGTGGCTAGAAGACCAAGCTCCCGAATATTTACTAAGTTCCCACGAAAAGTTTTTTTTCTATCTAGCGAATGAGGTGGGTTTTCCATTTGTCCCCTTGTAATCAAAAAATACCGAAAGTTTTTCACTTTTCAGACTCAGTACCTTACGCTATATTGACAGCGTAGGAAATTGTCATTAACGATGCTTTGTTTTAGCTCCCTTGCAAGATCATGTCGTTTGATTTCGCTTCGGTTGCATACAGTGGGGTGCTTTGCCTCGTCGAACAACCCAATGATCATTGGAAAGTGATTTTTGCTCCAGTACGAGTCTCTTAATTGTTTTCGGTTTACATTCAAACAAATAAACTCCTGGCGTTCAATTAATTAAAGTTTTCTGATAAATTATCTCGCTGAGGCACAACTCTCGTGTTTCTTACGAAGGATGAGTCCCACGATCATGTTGCTTATATTGACCAGATCTTCGTCTTATAGACGATCAACTCGCTACTGAACTTGTGTTCCATTTTGTCGCACCTAATGAAGGATCTGCAGTTAATCTTGTATATGCTAAGCTGTAGAAAAAATTCGAGTGTGGGAGTCGTCTGACCTACGTATTCTATTTATTGTTTTTAGCTTCCGTTATGTAAAATAGCCTGAATTCACTGTTCGTCATGAGCTTAATACATGCTGGTATCACATTCTTACTCCATCCCCTTCCATCTCTATCAGACGATGAAGCTGCGTCTATACAATGATATGGACAGAATTGACAGTGACACTCCTTTACTATGTAAGTTCTTGTAAGAAAATTAACTTTTATGATGAACTGCTTTGGTTCCAAATAAGAGCTCATACACTCTTTCGACGATCATTTATTCAAGCAATACTGCAAAGTATGGCAGACCAGATACCTAAAAGATGGACGCAATGGCTATTGAACTCTGCACGGTTTCAGAACGGCTACTGTGTTATATTTTGAGCAATATCACGAATTTATGCTTTTTTTAATAGTGATTTCGTGTTTCGTTACGTTAACTCGCTATCACTATGAGCAGTCTATGCTGAAAGGGTGAAGCTCTCGGCTTCAATCACTTGCTGATGGATGCGCCATGCATTCATTTCCATCTACCATCGTTTAAGATCTCTGAATGCTTATGTGACCCTTACAATGACTTGCGCTAGCCTACCGATGTATTAAGTCAGTGCTCTATTTTCCCAGAGAAGTTTCGTACCAATTTGCGCACCACAGAGCGATCGAATACTTATTGAGCCGAGAGCCCGGATTTAAACCGCCGTTCACGTGTGCCTCCAAACCCCTTCAACCACTGCGCCGTACTCGTTCGCCTACGTCATGTGAGGGGTAAAACTGCGACGTGCTGAGTTTCCTTGATTAATATTACAGTGTGACATGTGAATAGTTGCAAAAACTTTTTAGCTATTGTAGATGAATTACGGTCGTTATATGCATGATTTTTTCGAACTGGCATTGACTCTTCTAAACAATTATGGCTATACAGAAAATAATGACGTCGGCAATGTTGTCGACACAGTTGGTGACGACGACGATCTACTAGTACATGAGAAGAGTACACTAAGATATCAAGGACGTCGCCTCTACAATCAGTAGATGTGAAAGGGAAGTTCTACTTATCAGTTATTTGCACAGCCTAAATGTCACTCTTTATAGCTTTACAACTCAGAACATTAGAGTCTGAATCGGACGTCGTATGGCATAGTTGTGATTCGAATCATTTCACATACATTGAGGTATCATTCTAATAAACAACGCTGCTTTAATTGATCTCTTTTTTACTCTTAAAAGCAATCAGCAGAAGCGCTGTAGTAGGCATGCTGGTTTCTTAAGTCTTGCTTTCCTCAGACTTGGCAAACACTTTTCTCTATACAGCTATTCGCTCCAAGATTTTTCTACACCTTCAACAAATGTTGATACAGAAAACAGTGATAGTCTGTGTAGAATTTTATGAGCTCAGTGACAGTTGTATGAGTGTAGCGTAATGACTAGAGGTGCCCAAAAATGCATATATTGTTGTTAGTACGATTCCGCGCTTCATGCTTCGCAATTTTACTATTTCTTCGAGGTTAATAAGGTAGTACAGGAGTTTTCTGAGAAAAAGGGAACGTCGATCTCTTACATTGATCGGTTCCTTCAAGTTTTTATGAAAACCAAGTGTGCACTCGTCATTTTTATGATTCCTAATAGAGACCTAAGAAGCCTCTTAATATATACATATCATTATACTTGTATACTTGAATGTTTAGACTGTCCGTCATCACGAATTGTGCGCGAACCACTGCATGAAAATGTGACAGTCTAGATGCTTTGTTCCTTGGAGTTTCAAGGTAAAAGTCTACTGGGTTCTTCCTCAAGTCGTCACCACATTACAGCCTAGAGAAGTTGCCGGCTGTTGTGGATCAGAATGAAATTACCACCATACAAGTAGTCGCAGCTAGTCAAGACGGTGGTCACTACTGGTACGGGTTAATCTTTGCTGGGCTTTCGAGGTGGAAACGTCAAACTCCTTCTCAGCTTAAATGGCCCTGTTGAGGGTTGAACTCCCTGCTGTACTTCGCAAGCCAACACCGAGGAACACGTCCCAGCCACGATGAAGCGGTAAACCTTTTGCGAGGACCTATCAATATCATAGAGCTCAATCCTGCTGAGGCTATGGAAAACAGATAGAACAAGCAAGGGTTTGGTGGAGCTTGCACCAATAATTTATTCTATACAGTATGGTCATCGCAATGACTAAGTATTGTTTACATTGTAATTTCTGCATACTGATGCCATTGTTACTTCTTTGTAGAGTATACACGAATCAGATAGTTGGTAATTGAAGTTCACAGCTGAAATCTGTCAACTAACAGCGATTTTGACTTCAGCACAGGGGAATACTTGTTGAGAGTGATGTAAAATATAAAGCCACTAAAGACACAGAGGAAAGCGAGGAAATTCTATTGTATTCAGAAGGCGATTATGTCGGAAGAAAGTTGGAAGATCGCGCTGTCGAAGACGATAATGTTTTGGTTCAGGGCTGAGAAAGTGTGATGCCTAGTGAGCTTCGGATTTTGAATAGTAACGATCTTGGTAACTTGACCAATCCAAACGTTCACTTCATCTTCATTCAGTGACAGCTCTTTATGGCTCACATTTTTAGCCTTTTAAAAGGAGAAGGCAGCGGGCAAGAAGAAATGAATAAGTCGTAGAAGGCGACGGTTTTCACTGGCTAGAGTAATGATAAGGTAAAAGTTCGAATAATGTTCTACAAACAAATTGTTTACGATCAACTCACATACTGACCGTGGCAAGAGGTATTGTCGGAGAGTATGCAGAATGGACAAGTATGTGTGCACTGACAAGTATATCATCATTTAAAGGAAGATTTTCATATGAGCACTCCGTTCATAATGGATTCAATGCAAAGACAGGCAGCAGATTTGTATTAGCAGACCCGTAGATAATTTTGAATTTGGTCAGCAAAGGGACTTCACTTTTATCCGCCCACGCCTTCTAAAAACTTTCATATAATAGGTTTCCTTGGGTATTATCAGGAGTTAAGAAACTATTATAACTCCAGAATCCCCAAATTTGACGAGCATTCCAGCAACCTCTCGACTGATTACAAACGTTGAAGTTTAATTTCCCGATGCGGGAAGATAAATCATCGGAAAAAGTTATTGAAATTCAAGTCTTATCGCTCAGTTTGTGCCCTCACAGGTATCACGTTACACAGTCACAAAGGTATTAATTATAATTCGTTGTTTCTTTCAATATTTTGCTCGACCCGTCATCCCGATTTTTGTGCGGATCCCAGAACTTCTTTCATTCATATCGTTTCTTCGCGTTCATCTTTCAGAATGGTCTTCGAGCATTTCACGTGATGCTTCGGCTGTTGCTTGAGGACTTCTCCTTTCAATCTTGGAGCTAACCGAGCTAAGGCGTTCGTCGATTGCTTGGTAATGTGTGTTCGTCGATTGCTTGGTAAAGCGTGGGTTGAACCAACGATTTTATGCATTTACTCGATTGTTAATCGCATTGATTCATGATGCCATCGTAACGCTACTCACCTCACTCGTCCCGCGAATGTCTTAGTAAGTGTAACGAATGGTTTTTCATGATCCCTAACAAGTTATTGGTGTTTGACAAGCTCTCGATGTAATACAAAGTCCTATAGAAAAAGCTCTGTCCACCAAAATAAGCAACAAAAAGTCAACTGACGTTAGTTTGGGTAAATGCCCTTGCGTGCAAATTTCTGTCAATGCATTTGGTGTGTGGGTTATTTTATGGTCTATATTGTGTACGTATCAGCGAAGGCTTATGCATGATCATGACAATCTTTTGACACATCGTTATGGTGTTGATACAGAGATTCAGTAGCTGTCTCCTTTCTTACATTTTCAGTGGTTTGTGTTAGGTGGTTTTACAATATAAAGTTCACTAGACTGAAATGTCTTTTGAAGTAGAAGATTTTAAGAGCTAACCAAGCCTTTTGAAGCCATGATGACTCGAAGCTAGGACCAGATTGTGACTCAAAAAAGCCTTTTTATTTCTGGATGATCGTTTTTGCACTCTTACGCTTTGTATATGGAATATATTTGCTCAGTTATGAAAGAATTACGAAAAGAGCTTTTGGCGTTGATCAGCCTTTAAGGGATTGCGGCATATTTTCGTTCCATTCAAACATCGTTTAAGGTTTTTGAATACATATCAGGCTTTTACAATGACTCGGGATGGCATGCCAGTGCATTAATTTATTGCTGCCACCTTCACAGACAACTCTGATATTAATTCACCGAACCCAAGTTATGGAAGACATGGTGAATCGTGTTCGCGGGATCGAACTGTCGACCACGTTGTGTGTAGCATGGCGCCTCTAACTATTGCTCCATACACGCTCTTGTAAAATTCCGTCATGAGCTGTTGTATAAATATTGCCAGGAAAATGTTTGTGGACGTTGTACTAATTGAAAGATTGCTCGATTACCGATTCGACTGTTGATATTGGCATCCTTTCGTTCTACCGATAGATGAAGAACGAGTGGTATCTGACGAGCGATTTGCAGTCAGCACAGACGTATTGAAGCAAATGCCTGTGGTATTCCTTTGCCTTATCAATGATGATTCGGTGCGATTTATTGAGGTGACAAAGTTCTCCAGTGGCGCGAGTTTTTGTTTTTAACTAAGAGTTTTCCTTTTCAGTACACTTTATTCATTCAAAGTAAATTGGACAAGCCACTATACACAGACAATCCATACTCGTTCTTGAACGCGTTCTATTTCTTCAGCACTATCGTTTTCAGGTATATCAATTACGATTCATACTATTTAACTTTGGACTTTGTTATGAGAAATGTTTCAGGTAAGTTAATAAAATTTCGAGTACAGCTAACAGGTCTTCTCCAAAATATGTTGCTCAAATTCGTCGCTTGGTGGAGAAAATCGATGATTTCATTAAACTTTATGTAATTTTTTATATTACTATCACTTTTTATTCACACGACTGTGGGGGACTGGGAAACTATGACCGTTGATAGGAATGGGGATGAAAGTGGTTAATGATGCACGACGCGGCTTGACGCTTTCCAGATCCCACAGCCTCTCAGTGCTGTGAGATAATTGATTCTGTGACTCGACGCGGGACTGATCCACTCCCTTCCAACTCTTTCTTCCCCAAAGATTATCCCGGCACTTGAAACGAACGCTCTACAAAATCCCCGGCCTGACTATCTTCGAAATTAAAACAAGACGTACTCGACCAATATTTTACGACTTTCGTGAAGAAGATAAAATTCTCAGGCAAGCCATGAGACGAATCGAATGCTAGAAGTACTGAGACTCGCAAAAAAAAATAACTGTGATACACGATAAAAGAAGTGATTAAGTGATATACACACAACTTGTTATCACATTTTACTAGGTGAATCCCGGCCATTCTTGCATTCGATTCGCTTTCTCGCAGTCTTTCCCTCCACAGCAGTTTTCGAGCATTTCGCGTGTTGTTTCGGCTACTGCTAAAGTATTTCGTCTTCTCTACGGATTTCGTAAAATGCCGAATGAGATTAATCCCTTCGATATTCTGGAGGCGGTCGAGCTACAACGTTGCGTAGGACGTTCGCTGATTGATAAAAAAAGAAGTTGGAGGGAAGGGGTAAACCATTACCTTGTTTCCTGATGGCCTGCATCACTAGCAATTCGACCACTGTCACTCATTCAACCTAATCAGTAGTCATTTTCATGGTTACTAATCGTCTATTACATTCATCTTGCAATATTAATTCACTTGAATGGGATAGGAGAGGAATAGCGGTGGCAGAAGATCAGTAATGCAAGCTATCAGGAAGCAGGGTGCTGCTACGACTCCCTCCAAACACACTCCTTCAGTGATCAACGAGTACGCTATGTATTGCTGTCACTCGGCTACTTACGAGATTTGAAAGAGATTTGCCCCAACCAGTATTCTTCGTCATCGATGGAGAAGACGAAGTTTTCAAGCAGCAATCGCAGAAACACGTGAAACGCTCTAGGACCTTCGTGGAGATGCATGTGAGGAAACGGTTCTAAGACTGACTACCCTAAATATTCCACTCCAAGCGGGAGTTGAACACTCGTTTCACCCATACCGCGGGCATTCGCTACCATTTCACCATGGAGCCCATCGCTTCGCTGACACTCTTGCTTTTGCATTTCATGGCCAAGCAGGTCGGACCGGGCAGTGGGAGGTGGTGGTAAAACTAGGATTCTGAGCGTCACAAGCTGAAGCTCGATGGCTTACAGTCTATGCTTGATACCTTTCTTGACATTTTCATTATCATTCCGCATATTCTTTGCGAACAACGTGCAAAATATGCTTTTATTGAGAAATTTGTTTAGCACGAATGGCATGGCATTCTTTCAGGCTCTTCATGGTAGAATCCATTCTTCATCCCTATGCTATTATTTTTACATGGAGAGATGACATGCACACATCCTGAAGCGTTTACCAAAACTGTTCTAGAAAACGAGGTACATATCTGGTTCAGAAATTTACTTTCTGGGAATATGTATCCGTACAGAGCGTGCAGCGCAGTAGTTAGAGGCGTCCTGCGACGCACTCATGGTCGATGGATCGATCTCGGGCCCTTGGCTGACTAAGTCTTCCATCCCTCCAAGATTGGTGATTTTGTAATATACATGTCTGGAAGGTTTATAGGCCTGACTTGATACATCGGTAAGCCAGTGCTAATCGTTGTAAAGGCTAGATTTGAATCGAATTACCCCGACGGTGCTACGAATGAAGTCAAATGCATGGCGCATCCCTCATGATCTGACCAACGCCGAGAGCCTCTATCCTTCATCTGTCATGCAGAGCACGTGTAGCGCAATGGTTATAGGTGCCTTGCCACACACAGCGATGGTTCGATTCCGCGTTTATTGGTCACCAAGCCTTCCATCTTTCCGAGATTCGCAAATTGGTACCGGACTTGTCTGGGAGAATAGCAGCACTGGCTTGATACATCGGTGGTCCAATTATTGTTAAGGCCAGATTTGCATTAAATCGCCTCAAACGAAGCTAAAAATCGAAGACGTGTTCATGGCCAATCGTTAAGGGATCGATCATTTACGAGAGTTTTACCCATTTTTCAATCTTTCATCTATCATGTTCGCGAAGACGGTTGTTCTTCCATGAAATGCCACTTAGTTTTCGAATTGCATGGTGTGCGAATCTGTTGTCATCGACTAAGATGAAAGAAGCTTTACAATTATTATTTGAACAGGTAACAGTTGTTGGTCATGTATATATCCTGTATCACCATTTAAAGTGTTTCTGAGTTGCAAATCGATGATGCTCTGTTTTTGTTTCTCCAGAGTTCGGGCATTAATCGCTTGCAGTTCGTCAGTCTTAGACGTCATCCAGACTCGTTTACCGTTCTGTCAGAGTTCGTTAATTTCTTTAAATGTTTTTCATGCCTTATCTGCTTTATTTTTTGAGAACTATGAATATTCATAAGAGCTAAAATAAAACTCTCGACGTTCATCGGTCTCTACGAGTGATGCGCCATGCAAGCGTCAGTTTTTTTCCGTTAGACGAAACGACATCTTTCGCTGGACAAGAATGTTTCATGAGAGTGTTAGTAATCATTCGAATGCTTAAATCTTTGGCTAGTACGATGCTCAACCGCTCTTGAATAGACCGTTTTTATAACACTGTAGAATTCAAAGTAAAATTATGTTTTACGTCGACCGCATGCTTTTACCATTTATTCGCTGGAAGCATAAAAAACACAGGTACTTCTAAAGGAAATCTCATAGTATTAGAGCCTAATACATAGTCTGGAGTTTTTTTCAAAGCGGTAAAAAAGTGGGTAATTGTATAACAAAAATCGCACTTCACGTGCGACCCGCTCCAACGCCTTCGATCGATCGATGGCGGAACGCCGTATGAGATCTACTGCCACCAGACGTCCCGACCTTAGTATTAGCAAGTAAACAAGCGTATTGAATATGCGAATTCCATCTTATCTCCCCTGCTACACTGCAGTGAAACGGTCTTTCCATAAAGTGAGCACAGCTTTGCAATGGTCGATTCTAGGCAATTGAATGGTTACTCATAGTTCCAAGAGACATTCTTGTCCTACGATGACTATTCGTGTGTGTGACGCAAATCTTTTCACTCACTTGCGGTAGCCTACCGATGTATTGCGTCACTGGTGTTATCCTCCCAGACAAGCTTAGTACCAAATAGCTGAGCCGCACGAATGCAAAGTCTGGTGAACATTGGGCACGTGATCGAACTGTTAAGCATGTGTATGCTGCAGCGCACCTCTAACCACTCCGCCACACGCCCATGAATTGATTGATACTGCTATCTATAGTGTGGCATCGTTTCTAAACTCCTCTATCCTACTTTCTTTATATTGTCAAGTTTTCTGCAGTAATATGATCCTCTGTGAGTGCTATTCATTCCATAATATGATACCGAGGCGTAAGTGGTGCACTGATTAGGGATACCCTGCGGCACACACGTGGTCGATGGTTCGATTTGGCACTCAAGGCTCTCCGAGCCTTCCTGCCTTCTGGGGTCACTGATCTGTGCTACACTTATCTGAGAGGATACCAGCAGTTACTTGATAATTATTGGGCCATCAGGAGTCATCGCAAGGTCCAGATGAGCAATCAGTCGCCTTTACGATACCTGATGGGCTCGAATACACAGCGCATCACTCAAGAATTGATCAAAACCGGGAGCTTTTTCCTTTCATTAATTTCAATCTGATGTCACTTCTAGACACTTGTATGTGACTCAGGATTGTCAAGTGTCTCACATTTACTAGTCGCTGGTCGTTGTTTTGAAGACGATGACGACGAGCCCAAGCGTGAATGTCAGCGTCGGTTTGGTAAATAGAGTTCTATATAGGATTAAATATTCTCCGTTCAGACGAAATTTGGGAGCTGTTCAATGTTCAGTGTCTATCAAAGTAGTGTCGAAGATCAATGCACAGCTAGTGTTCCGTCGTTGGTTGGGATGTTTCCTATAAGTTATCTTCACGGTAGTAATGATATGTGAGCTTTTTCTTCTTGGAATTCGAGTTTCTAGTCGTTTTTGAAACGTTTTGAGGTCCGACATGTTGCATCTCGCTGGAGCGGAGCTCTGTCGATACTCCTTTGTGCTGCAACGAATAAAAAAACATTGCTTTCGACGGAAACTCTTAAACCTAATACCACAAATATAATAGCCAGATTTTATGACATCGGTAAAGTCAATGTTTTATTACATTCAAAATGGTGCTAACTCTGTAAATTCATAACTAATTGCACATTCCATTCGCTTAATGTGTGGAATTTTGTGAAGGTATTTCGAAACCGCTACATAAGTATGAAGATATAACCGTTACTGCTTAACTTTCATCATATTCAAAATGAATACAGAATTTTGTTCTAGTGAGATTAGAGCAATAATTTTGTTGTTGTCGAGTTTATTAAAAGACTTTTCCTGACTTCATAAAAGTCTTCATATGTGATTTGAGAACGTTAACATACTAGCGAACCGTCTTTCGATTTCGTGGCTACCCCTGGTCTGAAGGCGAACACACTCAAGTCGATCAGTCGTTGGTTGATGGTTCGATCCAGTGATCAAGTCTCATTAAGCATTCCCATTTCTGGTCGGTGAAGTGGCATGAGACTAGTTTCGGAGGAAGCAATACTGACTTGATACACCGATGGACCACCGCGAGCCATTCTAACGGCCAGATATGCATTCAGTCACTCAAACCATTTCAAATGAAGTCCACTGCATGACACGTCCTTCAGAGATTGATCAACGCTGGGAGTTTTATCCTTTATCCTTTTACCCTGGGCTATCATTATATATCGGTGGCTGTTTGATCTAACACAGAAGTTCTGCGGCAAGTGCAAATTTAATGATTGAATTTTAGTACTTACAGGTTGACATATACTGTACATTTTGTGGTTCGAGTTATGAGGTAGCATTACGTGATGTCGAAGCTGCCATATCTGATCATCTCTCTTAAGTGAAATCTCCGATCACTTCGACTAAAACGTCGTTCGTCTATCTCGATGGCAGACACGTTAAAATCCCCTTCTTCATTCTTGGTGGCAGCTTCATCCGATTCGGTCGCGAACACATTCGTGTCATCTGCATCGGTAGCGGAGTCCTACGCGTGTGACTACAACGGTGTTGACGGCGAAACTGAAGCAGAGGTGGGTGATCTCGAAATTTGAAATACCGTACACCCACCGATCTCTATAAGAGTATAAAGGAATGTCTTATACTCTTATTTATGCACTTTTGTGTTATCGATCATTTCTTGAGAGGTCTTTTTGCTGGGCAAAGAATTTCCTCTAGACCCGACTAATTATTCATTGGCCTAAATCTCGGTGGCTTTTTAAAATGTTTTTTTTTGAAAGGACCACATCACGCTATTGTAATAAAAATATAATCGCTTTTCACTGGCGACACGCCTTATGATGAGAAATTTGCTCCGAACAAAACTTTATCATCTAGGCTGTCGGTAATCATTTGATAGCGTAAATCTTAACAACTTTTAGCACGGAAAATAAAATTACGTTTCACGCGCTGCGTTCATTGCTAGTCTGCCAAATTGCGTGGGCGATCCACATGCGGTGCGCGGTTTCCTCAAATCTAATCTAAATCTTTTGTCCACTTTGGAAGGATTTTGAAGTAAAGCTGATATCTCTCGTATTCCAAGATATCTTGTACACGTTTACATGCTTTTCATGCTTTTCGTGCATATACTTAGGCTTATTAGCTTATTCATTTGGCATTATAAATTAGTTTCAAATTCTCCGAGCTCACAAAGCGATATTACAGGTTTTTCTGCAGTTACAATGCGAAAAACATGGTAATTCATTACTGGAAGGAGAAAAAATCGATCCATTGAGTGACAGAAATGCGCGCAATAATGCGCGACACGTTTGTAACACAATTTTATTTCTACTGCTACAGCGCTATAGGAAGGCTTTTTTCGAGACACTTCTGAACTCTAAATTTAAGCTCTCAAATATTTAGTGATAGTCCACTGAGAAATCTTTGTCCAGCAAGGAAATTCCGATTAAAATTGCCCTTTGATAACAGAGAAGTACCTTGTTTTTAAAGGCGCATCCTGTCCTGTTGATGTGCTACTTGAAAAGATTGTCCAAAACGAATTAAGAGTCTGCGTTTGTTCTAAAATCTAAGTCATATCATAATCTTCTTGACTTTATTATTCACGTATCTCTCTTACTTTATATATTTTCGCCGGCTTAAGAACGTAATTATATCAAGTGTTCACACAAGCTCATGGGCTGTGCTTGCTTGCTGCCAGTCTAAGAGACGATCAACGTCAAGCGCAACTGTGAGCACCTGGACCGCTGCAACCGCTCCATGTTATGTCAACGTCGCCGCCATCTCATCCGTCCTCAAGACAGTGCAAGGCTGCATGTTGCTAAACAGGCAAGGAGAAAATTGACCAAACTGGGCTGGGAGTTGCTGTATTATTCGCCTGACTTATCGCCGTCTGACTATCACTTCTTTTGGTCGCTAGGGTACTTCCTGAGTGAAGAATTTCTGAGACATCAATCATTTGCGTCGAGTATTGCCAATTTTCCTTGAATCCATAGATGACAAGTTTTATGATCGCAGTATTGATTTGTTGCCTAAGAGATGGCAGAAATGTGTTCAGGCTGATGGCGCATACTTTGAAAGTGGTGTTAGGCAATTTTAACCATTTCTTATCAATAAATTTGATTTTTTTACTCTAATGTTAAAACGTTTAGTTGATAAGAGTTCTCTATTTAACTACTCTTTCAAACAGTCGTATGATGTTATAACTGTATTCCCAACAATACTGAGTGATATGCAAAACTTAATCACAAGGAAAGTGATAGCAGAAGAGGAGCCCCAGTAATACAGCTGTTAATACGCGCTCCCCGGCAAGACTCACACGCGGGTGTGACGACTCCTGCCAGATTTTCAAGTTGAGCGTATCACTCGACATTATTGAATAGATAGTTATACTATTATTAATATCTTGGGAAAGGTCATGCGTCCAGTCTTGTGATATCTGCTGTTTTGTTTTAGTTATAGTACTGTTTAGATTAAACTACCTCCAGATAGCGCTTGCCCCCTGTGTCGCAAATCTTATCCTCGCTGTTGTCTTTGCGGGTTGTCGTATGGTCCTCCAGTGAGTGACTACGATCATCCTGCAGGACCGTTTGCAATGATATTCTCCACTTGTTTGGTCGTTTCATTCTTCCAGTTTCTTCATGCTATCTATCTCTCCTGCTCTCGCTGAGAAGCTGTTGCAAAGGAGCACATACCTTATCGGGACGTAAACGAAGAACAGGAGAGGTATGACAAAGGAGATCATGTAGTGGCGACTGCGCAGAGGCGAGTGGAGAGCCATGCATAATGAGAATGACGCACTGGCGAAATGGCGCTTAGATGGATGGACAAATGAGAAATGAGAATGATATCTAGAGCGCATGGCTCCACCAAAAATGCGGCAGATAAGTTTGAAGTAATTTCACGCTATATCAAAAAGAAGAGATTGGTGGATCTCACCGATCAGATGGCTGCCATCTCCCCATTTCTCAGGAGGACTTTCAAGTGATGCGTGCATCTTGTTGCTTCTTAGTTCTAAACCTGTAATTCCATACTTCAGGCATGTGCATGTACTCTTCCACTACGTCACGCACGTATGCATGTTGAACGCCTATATAATGTACTGCACCAACGTAGAAAAATTCGATTCAACACGTTGAAGGAAGCGATCTACGCTCGCTATTTCGGAGACACTCGCTCTCCGCCGGCAAATTGCACATCTTTGAAGTAGAGCCATTGCAACCTCATAAGCGTTATGTTAAATGCTACAGAAAGATGGCTACTATTTTAGATTCTGCATATGCTGCAAATCATACTCGTAAAGTAAATACTAGCTACAGTCAATGCAAAACGCCTTTTTTTAAATTGTTGCAATTCTATCACCAACGCTGCAATAAATACCTTAGACCCAGCTCTCGTTGATCTCATTTATTCAATTTACGTGAATATTGTTGATTGTATCATTATTGTGTATTAGTAAATGTATTATGTTGCTAAAATATCGTTAATAGTGCAATGAAATTGTAGCAAATTGCTAAAGACAAGTACTGATTTTCAAACTAAATTGTTTCGCGCAAGTTCTTGACTGTTTAATAAATGTTATCAACAAAATATACTTGACATCAAAGAAGTATGTGGAAAATTTCGGTAACGAAAATGCAGGAAATGGGCGCTTTTGTTCTACGTTTACAAGACCCTTGAGACAAAGCAAAAAAAAAAAACGGCTAAGAGGCTTCTCCTTCCCTCATACATGCAGCTTTTTGAAAGGTAAAAATTTTTGGGACACAAGCATTCGTTCCAATAAAATCTGCTTGTGCAACACTTTTGCAGTTGAAGTACGCTTAGAATTCAAAATCCATTTCATGAGATTTAACAACGTTTGCGGTGGAGGCGAAAAAAAGCACTCCCAAGGGAAAAACATCATAAGTATAAAGCTGGCGTTGAAGAATCCTTGAGGAATGCGCCACGCACTTGTAAATTACTTACGTTTGAGGTGAATATGTGCATATCCTTACAATGACTCGCTGCAACCTGCAGAGATATTGAGCCTGTGCTGCTTATGCTCCTGGACAAGTTTGGCACAAATTTACCGATCCGAGGGGAAAGAAATTTTGGTTACCTATGAATGCGGCATCGAACCAACGACTTCATGCACGATGCAAAACACTTTTAACCACTGCGCCACATGTGCTACTGCGCACAAAGTTATCATTTTTTTCTGCTAGTAAAGCATAATGTAGAATTCTGCTCATAAATAATTCTAAATTTTTCAATTTTTAGTTCTAAATTTTCCAGTTTTCGAGCTCTTGAGTAATTACTAATAGTTTAATGAAAAAGCTTTGCTGAGCGGAAAAGAAAAAAATGTACAAACACATTCACAAGATGTGACTGCATTCCATTCAGTTCGTATGGCCGAGTAGACCTTTCTAAAATAGTTGGACGGTCTTTTTATTAGAACTATGTTTTCATGTGCCTCTTCAGCGTTATTCTATCCAGTGCAATTTAGAATAACACTATATAACAACAAAAATTTCACTGTGAACTGTGCAATGCGGTAGGGAAGACAAGATAGCTTCACATAGGCGGGCAATTGTTTTTCGGCTAATCCTAATCACTACGATGGTAGTTTTGGTGAGGCAGGACCTGTATCAAATTCGCAATGTCTTCATGAAGAGCAACACCACTATCTGTTGCACCATTCGCCCCTCGTGGTGCAGCTAGGTTTTTCAAAGCGCTAGGTGCTTCAATTTGATCGGATATCATCTGCGTAGTGCCTTATTCACCATAAGCAGTTCTGTGGTTAGTAATAGCAATCTTTATTGAATACTGGAATCCAGTACAATAATACAGTACGATAATGCACTAAAATAAAACAACACTCAAACTAATCTTCAAATTCCACTCATTTGAACATCTTAATAACCCTGGCAGAAAGCATAGGAAAGAGAATTTTGGTCCTCATAGAAAAAGTTTCATTCTAAAACACTCACCGTTTAGACGCTTTAGGTCTTCCCATTAATCATTAGAGACGAGCTGCTTAGAGATAATGCATAGACGAGTACATTGGCGAAACGGGTAGACCACTCTGCGTCCTGTAAAAAAGTGCGTACTTGTGTCATCTGACTACTACTCAAGAACTTCACTAAGCACGCATCCCCTATCGTCCCGCTGATCGTTGACTGACTCGAGCGGGTACCAGCAACACTTCCATTCCGAAAGATCCTTTTATTATTATTTGAGCCAACATGTCATGTGGTCTGGTAAGGGCTCTTGTACAGCCCGATAAAGTATTTCTTCCTCACAAACTCAGTCGGGCAAAACTTGCGTCTTTAGATCTTTTTATCAGTTAGTTCTCTCGGGAGCTTGCTCTCCCTGCAGAGGAATATCGAAGACGAACGTTTTACACTCTATTTCAAGTGAAATTTTCACCTAACACAGAGTGATGTGCACTTGATTGCTCTTTCGCTGGTAATTTTATCATATTATACCTTTGTTTCGAGTATTTCATTAAGAGCACGCTCAAATTACGATAGATCCTTTCATTATTATTTGAGCTAACATGTCATGTGGTCTGGTAAGGGCTCTTGTATATTTGTTTCCTGGCAAATCCTCCACTATATTCACCGAACATTTCCAGCGTTGGTTTTGACTACTGCTTGACGAATCGCTTTTTCCACGGAAAAAACTTTCATTTCGATTATTTTTCGAAGAGTTTGCATAAGTATCAATTACTATCGGCAGTCGAATAATGGTCCGCAGCTGAAAACTGTGCTTCACACCTTAGATAAAAAGACACTGTTAAGACGGTGTTAATCACTGTTCCACTGCGAACCTTCTGATCTAGGCAATATATCTTACCGATCACCTAAAAATTGAAAAACTCATTCACTCAAATGACACATTAGCCGATGAGTTGACAAGTCAGCCCACGCATATTCACGTACTCTTCATTGTCTATCAGTTCATGAATGTATTAAATGGTGGCTGACATCGAAGTGCTGATACGGCTGTAATAACGAGTTAATCCTTTATACATGAGCAGTTCGGCTGCCCGGCACATAGGTGTTCCAGGAAAATCTGAGGGTGAGCTGATACAAAGTTTAGCGATTGCGACGTGAGGTTTAGAAACCGTGTTACCTTATCCATCGACCCGTCTCATTTCGTTCAATTTTGGTAGCTACATCAGGGTTTCTTGGTGCTTCAGGTAAGCATTTCTCAGGTACGGACCTCTCACTTTAGGCACATCATTTGTTTCCTGGCTAATCCGCTACTACATTCACCGATAAATTTCGAGAGTTGGTTTTGACTACTGCTTGTCGATTTCGTTTTCTCCGTGAATTTGTAGTTTTTAGGTTGGGTAAACATTCTTGCAATTTTGGAAAGCCCAAATCGCTGTGCCCAGTAGGGCGTTTGCTTATTGCAGATAAGTGTTGAGAGTGTGGGTCTAAATAGCCACTTGCTTTCTGGCATCCTACATCACTACCACTCAATCTTTTCCGCATTATTGAATTGGTGAATGCAAAGTACAGTCAAGAAACTTCAGAATAAACTAGTGAAAAACCTCGAAATTGTAAGCATTGAAAAACCGGTGGCATACCTTTTGGCATGAATATCATGGAGGACATATGCTCTGCAGTGGTGAATGTGAAAAATTTGTTTGAATCGCGACGGTCTTGTAGCATAACTTAATATCGCAGCTTTTTGCCGTCTGCTATCTTTACCTGCAACGATTTGAAAATGTTGAGTGAGTTTGCTGTTGTGTGGAGCACTAAGGCAACCTCTTGCATCCCTGTCAACATCTTAATCTTTCTCGTTCACTAGAAAAGTTCCAATTGAGTTGGAAAATGCATCTGTCATTCCAACACTATTCTTACGAAAATCTAACTGGTATACGTATTATCAATACACCACACAGTGACTACGATGAAAACAAACAGCTGATTATACAAAGGAGGAAGAAAACTAACAATATTCGGTGCATACTCTGAAGAGGTAAAAAGAATTATGGTTTGAATTGACAACTTTAGATAGACAGAAGATGATGTAAAAAAATAAGATCATGCGACACTGAGGTAGTGTAAATACTCAACTCACATCTTTTGGTTGATTAACCCTTCGACTTCCAAGGATCCAACTCCTTGGAGATCAAGGGGTTCAAACTGTCTGCGTATCTTATCCCAAAAGCGATGCTATATACTGCAGTAGAATGGAGCATGCGTTCTGTAGCGCTCAACGTTACCAAGGATTTGCTGCTAGGGGTTAATTTAGTTTAGCTGACACCTCAAAACGAACTATTTTCCTTCTGTAGTGATTGAATGCTGAACAACATTTAGTAGCTTATCACTACAGTTATCAGATTATAAACACATTTAGATATTGCAGCCCCCTAACTGGCTTTGAAATGGGACAGCCTTTTCCAACTCATCATCCTACCGATTACCTTAGATATCTGTGTTCTAGAATCAGCCAGCGTATATCGGGCATGAGCTATCCGTGTAAGCCAACTCGTTTCTAACATCTTAGGTTTGATTTCCTTACAAACGTTTTATCGTCATCGGAGTGGGGAGCAGGATTCTCTTAGTCAAAGTTTGGAAAGGTCAATTTCACGCGCGATTTTCTCAATCTGCCACTTGCGAAGGAGTTTGAGAGTGAACGTTGAGTGAGAATATTGAACGAACGAGAGAAAGGAAGTACATTCAATAGTTTCCGCAAAACCGCCTGTGCCTTCTCTTACAAAGTTTTCCCGTAATGTATTTGACCCCTCTTTGAATACGGGAACTATAACTAATTTGTCAAATTCGGCTGAGCCTGTATATCTCAGCGATGAATGTAGAGAATGATAACCATAGCAAGCATACGGCAAACCATGTGCGTGACGTCCTGGGGACGGTCACAGAAATCTGCACATAGTTGCAGTGATATCAATTTGAGAAGATAAAACTTGAAGGAGCTACAGCGAATGGCGCTGAGGGTAAATAATTTAGAAAAATACGTAGCCTAAGAAAAATGAGTTGACGTGTGTAGTGGCAAAACCCGCAACTACGAATAGTGATTATTACGAAGTAAAAGTGGATATACAAAGAAGAAGAAATACCCAAAGATCGATCGGAGAACGAATGTTCTATTACTATATAAGACTTAACTAGTGATTTACACTAATAATAAAAACTATTGAAAGTTCTAAATGAACTGATATCACATGCAGTGTGCATATTCATCAAAAAATATCACAACAAAATTTTTAGCTTCGATTTTTCCGTGTCTTTTGAAAAAACTAGGTGCTATCATAGTGAATAAAATTGGAATATAATGACTAGTTTGTCAAAATTGATGATATATGCTGGATTGGTGAGCCATGAGCGCAAGATTGAATTGTCCACCTTGCGTACGACGCAGAGCACCTCTACTCGTAATTCTCTTATCTTACTTTGAAAGTCTAGTGACTGTTAACTATTCTGCGATTTCCTTGTTTTAAGTATTACATCACTCATTGGAGGAATCAGCTTGTGCAGAAATTACAGACATTGAAATGCACTGGCTTATTCGGATGTTTCCCTCGATAAGCGACAATGCTCCGGAGATGTGGCTCTTGTTGCGGATGGTGTTTTGCAGTTCGCTCAGAACTTGAACTCTTGTTTCCAGTTAAAGAAGGCCTTTCTGAAAACTGATTTCCTGGTGAAATTCGCGAGTAACAATCATTTTATGAACTGGTCGATCTTGACCCTTACTTGATAGTAATGAACCAGAACTGAACAATACACACAATTGCACCAGGAGGTATTTCAACAATTCTCAAAGTTAAAGCTCTCGGCATTGATCAATCCCTGAGGGATGCGCCATGCATTCGACTTCAATTTTTGACTTCGTTTGAGGTGATTGGATGCATATCTCGCCTTCACAATGATCCGCGGTGGCCGCCCGCTAATTTGAGGCAGTGCTGCTTACCCTCCCAGAAAAGTCTGAGACCTGTTATTTTCACGACCCGTCATCACAGCGGAGCCCAGTACTTATAACATTCGATTCATTTCGTCTTCTCCACAGATAACGTAGAATACTGGTCGAGCATGTCTTCCTGCAACCTCGAAGAAAGCCTAGCTGCGGCGTTCCATATGGCGTTCTTGTTGGCTGCCAGAGAGGATTGGGGATAAAGCCGGCTCCACGTTCGCCGCGACGAGCATCACAACCACTCGGCCACAGCACTCCATGTATGTGTATATATATAATATTCATATATATATATATATATATTCATGCATATATATAGTGTATACATAAATTGCGGCCATATATGTATACATGAAATATGTATACATATACACGCATATATATACAATGCATATATATAAATATATATAATTATAAGTATATATATATATATATATATATATATGTACTGTGCACAAAGTGTGATGATATAACAGGTGTTGCTAGTGCAGTTGGTTAAGCACGCGCCACATGGGTGAAGTAAGGGTTCGAGTCCCGTCTGATGTCGAACTTTCTCACATCACTCAGCATCACTGAGTATATCTAGATCATCATAACTCCGCTATATAGCTGTTGTATGAAAAGAGTTCTTGCTGATCACATATATCCAATATTTGTCATCGTAACTGGGACCAATTCCGATACTGCATGTCAAGAAAAAGCTTTGACGGTTTGTTGGTAGCAAACTAATGCATAGCTGCTTTGAAAAAGTGGTGACAAAATGGACGGTAGTGCAACTGCATAACCAGACGCCCTGGAAAGGGTTAGATGAGGATTTCCGTCCCACCTGACGTCAAAGTTTTGCACATCACTCAACACTATTGAGTATATTGTTACAACATACTAAAGCTAAAAAGCGGTTAATATATATGAGTGCCTATATGAAGATGTGTATGTATATATATATAATGTACATATGTACAAATATATGTGTGTAAACCATGCCTAACATTTCTCAATACGGATATCCTCCTAGGACTTGAACCCGTTTCTGTGTTCCTTTCAATTGGGGATAAAGTATACTGAGATGGCTCTTTTACCAATTTTTCTTCAATATAAGCTATCAGAGCTGCCAGCAACCAACCTATAACGGGTTTTTTTGGTAAGCACATATCAGCGTTGAACTCAGCTGAGTTGGCATCATTCAATGTTAAGTCCATAATATGTCTCTATTTTACTGAGTTTGTTCTCTTTTTTAGCTTTCTGGTTAGCAAGCTCCTCAAATACCGTTGAAATGGGGATTTAAATTCTGCCTGAAGTCGCAAATTCAGGATGATGACATTTGGATATTCAATAAAAGAACGTAACGTTCCTTCAAGTAGTGACTAAACAAACAATCGTATCAATTGTACTCACAATTGCATGAAGTGAATGTACACTGATGTCACTACTGGAGTCTTGTGCTGGACCGACGTTCAAAGTTAAAGGCTTGTGGCTTAATCGAGCCAGAACAAAATTCTTGAGATGGACCAAAATGTTTGGAGAAGCGTCTTTTTAGTGGCCATGTGCAGATCGAAGAAGCGACACGGTCTCCTTTTCCATTCGAAATAATTTTTACTTTGATCTCCTCATTTATGACGTGCAACTTGTATATCGTATCTACTGCTCCAAACACTGTCCCTTTGCTTCAAAAAGATAAGTCGATTACTTTCGCAAAATGAAATGGGAAATACCAAGTAAACAAACGAGAAATGCAAAAAAGTGTTGAATCTTTGGTAAGTAAAGGTAAGCATCCCCTTTCAATTTAGTAAACTTAGATATTTGGAAAAAACGAGAAAATTATCTAACGACTGTAACCAAGGTAGAAACAATAGCATCGGCTGTACTTTCAGGAATTCCTGATTTCTCTAGATATTTTAGGAAGAAATGGTTTTACCCACTTCATCAGAACGACATGGAGTTTTCTTGTAAATCGAGTCGAATGTGTTTAAACAATTTGGAAATGCATCAAATGGATAAATTTCAAATGTTTTGCGAATGGAAATAGCGCATGTTTGAGAAAACGTCAGAAAATGTAAGACACTCCAACACTAGGGCTCTCGGCAACATCGGATGACAGTATCCTGTCACACAGATTATCCTCCTTGAAAACTACAACGCAAGGGTATTTTTATGAAGAGTACCCAAATTATAGGGACATGTGGACTACAGGAATCGATCGACACGAAATTCTGTCTTTTGTGAACATACTACATGCTAAGTCAAAATCGTACGCATTTCATAAACAAGCATGTGTTTGTATGTTGACCTATGTATACATGGATATATATTTATATATATATATATATATGCACATATGTACACATATATGTACATACATGCACTTACATATATACGCTTATACATGTCTATATGTATATGCACTTATATATGTTTGTTATGTTATAGATGTGCTTGTTCTAAAATCAACCCACATATATCGGGCATGTGCTATCCGTGTAAGCCAACTGGTTTCTATCACCTGATTTTCAATTCCTTTGCATACCTCTTACCGTCATCAAAGTGTGGAACAGAATTCTGGGCAACAAAACATTCGTTGACCGCTTCCAAATTTCTCTTCATTTGTGTTTTCTTAATGTGTCTTAATACAATGCAGTACGATATTGACTGAAATTTAAAAATTTTCTTTTTCTTCAAAGCTTTGAAAGGTCAATTTCACCTAAGATTTCCTCAATCGACCGCATGTGAATAAGCATGAGAGTGAAGTTTGAGTGACAATATTGAACAAACGAGAAAGCGGAAGCAAATTCAATAGTATAGATGAAAGCGCCTGTGCCTTCTTTTTGCAAAGTCTCTCCAATGCATTTGACCCCTCTTAGAATATGATAACTATAACTAATTTGTCGAAATGAACAGAGTCTGTGTATCGAAGAGATTAAAGTGGAGTATGATAACCATAGCAAGCATACGGCAAACCAATTACGTAGATTGGCGGGGGACGGTCATAAAGGTTTGTACATAACTGCGCTGATGTTAATTTGAGAGGATAAAGCTTGAAAAAGCGACAGCGAATGGCAATGAGGGTAAATAATTTATAAAAATACGTAGAATAGGCAAAATAGGTTAACATGTGCGGTGCCAAAACCCGCCGCTACGAATAGTGTTCATTATGAAGTAAAAGTATATATACAGATAAGGAAAATACTCAAAGAACGATAAGAGATGCAATGTTCAGATATTATATAGGTCTTAACTAGTGAAGTACACTAATAATGAAAATTATTGAAAATTATCAATGAACTGGTATCGCATGCAGTATGCATATTCATCAAAGAATATCACAATAAAAATTTTAGTCTCGATTTTTTCGTGTCTTATGAAAAACTCAGGTGCTATCATAGTGGAAAAAACTGTGTAATATAATGAGTATTTTGTCAAAATTGATGATTTATGCTGGACTGGTGCGCCATAAGCGCCAGATTGAACTGTCGACATCGCGTGCGACGCAGAGCACCTCTAACCACTGCGTCACCTCTTCTCTTACATATATATATATATATATATATATATGCATTTGTATATATATATATATACGTTTGGATGTCGTTTGTCTAGGGAAAAACACTGGTGCGCTATACAATTATACAGAATTTAACATTCAATCAGTAGCATCGAATTGTACAAAGGATATCTCAGTAAAAATTTCAGTCTTGATCTTCCCTTGTTTTGTACAATAAACGAGAGCCATGATAGTGTATTAACTTTGGAAAATAATGGGTTATTTGAAAAAAGAAGATGATGCATGCTGCTTGCAATAACACTTTCAATATCTCTCTATAATTTTTGATTACTGGCGTACTTCAGGAGTCATGACCTGAATAAAATTAGTGAACACATTTCCTTTGATCGTTTCATAGGTGATCGGCATTTTACATCAGCTAGTATTTTATTATGAGCAATGCACATTGTTGTAATTTTTGCTATTCACCGTATCCAACTATTTTGAGTATTCTGCGTATTTTTCTGATCAATTGCTTTCAAGGTGATATCCTTTCGCTCCCTCAATTTTCAAACTCTGAAAAAACCTCAATGTGACCACGTTTAGGAAGTCGTGGTCGCCGTTCGGTGAACCACAGACTTTGTCCGTCCAGCTGCTTCTCATGAGTACTTCCTTTCACTTTCATCACATGCATACACGGACTTTGTCGATTTTTACGAAATATTCATAGCTCATATATGCAAAGAGGAGATGAATACTTTTGCGTTTAGGAAGACTATGTGCCAAAAGCCACAGGCGCTTCAAAAAACTAGTAAGTCCCACATATTTCTATTTGTTCACCTTGCTCTCGGCATTTACCACCTCCAGAGTGCGCCTTCAGCGGTCGATTGAGGAAACTGCGAGTCCATTTGACTTTCATAGTATTCAAAAAACGGCAAATCTTCAAAATTTCAGCCAATACTGTGATGCATTGTGCATAATCATGTCAAAATAGACACTGATGAAGAGATAATTGGTGAATAGCCAAAGACGTTATCGTTGCTTAGAGTTCTGCCCTACTTTTTGATGACGATGGGAGGTGTTCAAGGAAACGGACAGCTTAGACGCAAAATAACAGTTGACCTCTTCAAACTGTTCAGTGTGATATTTGAGAGTTCACTGTAGAACAACATATCTATGGCCATCGGTCGAATGATCAAAGAAAAGGACGGTGTCATTCTCCTAAGATACGACTAGAAAGCGCAGAAAAAGTTCAAAATATCTTCCCTATCAGAGGATGTTGTTTTCCTATTTTTCTATTGAAACTTACAGAATGTCAGTTGCATTATGTCATTTATCATGACATTGAAAGGCTGCGAGCTTTTCTAGTTCACTATATAATTGTCAGCAGTGTCCGTCGTACGGTTCAAACAACTGACTGACTACCTAAAAAGCTGAGCGTGTTTTTCTTTTTGTTGATACAGTGTACTAATAAGGACTACTTATGAGTAGAAAATTCATAACATTAGCAAAAGCTTACGCAGTTTGAAAGAATAAAATGCACTCTTGGTAAAGAAGTTCCGCACGAAAAAGATGAATGAGAACTGGAGTTATTAGAACATGAATCTATTTAGCTTCACCATCGGCTATGCACTAGGAAACTTTTCGTACGATTTTCTTCAAAACGTCAGAGTTTATGCAAAGTTTACGAAATATGTTCTCACAACTTCATAGAAAGGAATGTAAAAAAGATTCGAAATGTGTTGTTGTCCCAAAGAAGAAGCTTTTGGGTGGGAAAGTAAGAATGTTTAGGACAAGTAGGTGTTATTTTTTACTAGAAATTCGCTTGTGGAAGTCTCTTCAGTACTAATTCATCTTCTCGTGGCAATAAAGTTTTCTCAGAAATAAAACTTATCTATATAACTATCAACAAAGCTCTCGTTGAAGTTCGAACAACGCAATAACTACATCAAGAGCAGGGGGTTAATTACTTCTTCTCAGTAGAATATATCATGAATATAAAAGAACTTTAGTAGAAAATATTTAGAGATTATTTTTGCAAATTAATTTCGTTTTCGAATTCCAGATTTTATGAGATATCAGATTAGTGCAAAGCATAGATAAAGTGAGAAAAAATCTTCAATAACAGTCGGAAATGACTTCCACTTCGAATGGATCCGGTTTCCCATAAAATATAGGGAACTTAACATTTGGTTTTTCTTCCTATTAAGAAAAATTTCCTAAGGGTTTCCTTTGTGATATTTAATCTTCTTGTAGCGATGAAGTTCCTCTAGCACTTAAACTACATTCAAATGTACCAATAATTCCTTTTCAAAGTTCGTGCAGTGCGACAAGTACTTAAGGTGTGAAATGTAATCTTCCTTTCGCACTTACAGTGAAGGCAATTGTTGAATTGAAAAACCAATTATAGCGTCGAAATTGCCGTGATTTGGGCTATCGACTGACCAGTAAGATTTTGGCAAAGATCCATTTACAGGCCTCAGCCGACCATGCAGAGTAAATTTAGTATACAGCATAAATTCAATTTCGCTGAGGTGATAAAAAAGACCTTTGAAACTTGAACATTTTGTTGAAATTGCAGGAATGTAAACTTTTGTATGATTACCAAAAATTTAAGATAAGAGTTTTGCTAGGACGTCTTTAAAACTCCCGTAATTTGAAATACCCAGTAATTACTGAACTTTCTACTTAGTCAGGAAACGCATTTCTCTCAAATGGTCGGAACAGAGTGAAGAATACGATTGATCCTTCTTTCCTATGTCAAGAGCAAGTAATGCAGGCGATCAAATGACATTCTGCTCACATGCAAGGAGCCGAGCAACTTATATTCTCGGCGTCCCAACTATGCAGCCTGCTGGAAAGTGGAAATGTTGGGAAAGTGGGCCTTACTTTCAATGATCTCATTGAAAATCCGCCTATAAAACTCACTTCAGTGATATTCAATGTTTTCATAGCAATGAAGTATGCTAGAAATCAATTAGTGATATTTCATCGCTTAATAGTGATAATTTTCCTTAGAGCCCGAATTTGCCAGGTAATGAGGTAACGTCCTTTTTATTTCACTTCTTACGCGTGCATCATAGAAAACATTGGTGAGTGAAATTTCCCATGCATCAATATGATCCATAAGGTTCCCGAGCGATTAAAAATACTTTTTACGTTTCCACTACCGGCCCTTTGGACTCACTATGCTAGCTGTTTTACTTCTCACGCATTTCGAACAGTCATCGATGCTTGTATTCAAGTTTAAGCCTGCGAAGCAATCAATTCTGACCTGAAAATGTGCCACAAAACCATGCAGTAATGGTGTTTTCGAAGTCCCTTAACTGACAATTATTGATAAATTCTAGAAGATTGGTGGAGGAATGGAAGGGAATCCGTGTTGGACGCCTGGATGAATCAGTTCCATACGGTATGGGATCGGTGGATGCGCAGGTGGATATCGATTGGCAGCGGCAAAGAGTCTTCAGGAGCATGTCTGGAATCAATCAATCGCAGCCATACCTTCCCGTAGATCAGCGTGGCACATGTGAGACGATCTGCCGCTACAGTGAACGCAATCAATACGTAACAGTGTGGGAGAGTCGGAAGTCTTCAGTATGTGGTGCAGAATAATCGCTGTTTATAAGCTCTCTCCAGTGGTACTTCCTCACCAGTTTCACTCGACAAGGGGTCGTTAAAAATTATAGAGGAAAATTATCAGTGGGAATACCACTCGGAAACCAGGTGGACCACGACTGCTAAAATGTGAGGTTGGTTTTGGATAAATCAGTACCTGACTCACTCAGGTTGCATTAATACTTTCTGAGGAGCTATTCTGGAAATTCAAAAACAAATGAATTGATCGATACCATCAAGTGGACCTAATTTCCTAAAACGATTGCCGAATTCATAAATTCCTAGAATTTTGCGGATGATGGACGCGAGAAGGATAAGAGAACTCAGAAGTGGTCTAATTTTCTCACTGTAGTGTCGGCTGGTGTATAATAAAAAAAAGGAAGATTGCATTCCCAATCTATTCATGCCATTCTGCATTATTACGTCGAGTGTGAGCGACAAATCTGCATTATTACGTGACTCTGCTCACCGGCAGCGTTTCAAAGCGGCACCTCTCCTGATGGCGGCCGCTTGATTTTGCACCCAACAGGTCAGTTATCAGTCGCTTTTCTCATACTTTTTACTGCCAAAATTTCGTAGCGTTATTGATATTGAGCAGTTTTCTTCTGCGCCTTCACTGTCATATTCTTTCCAGCTACTTGGCGTGGTACCTTGTGTGCTCCACCACATTGGGCACGGCCCAGAAGGAAAGCCTACTGTGAAAAGGTGCGCAATGTTTTGCTTGATAACTTCAGGGATATCCTAAACTTTTTGCACTATTACATCAATACTAAGCGGTGCTTATTACCGTGAAAGCTGAAATACGCATAATTATAGGACATGATCACAGTGGCAGACGAGCCGGTATATAAGGCCCCGTAATCAGTGGGTGGGCCACTGCTTGGCTCTTCTGACTTTGGGTGGCACCCGACCGGACGGAGGTCCCTTGAACGGCACACAACAGGTTGCTCGCAGTTATTGCTAGCCATGGTTTTTCTTGTTTTTGAATTCAAATACAATTAATGTCTTGACTAACAATTAAAAAAACGCCTTGCGGTTATTTTGACAAAAAAAAACTTATACATATGTTTTAAGATGGACCTAATGCAAGAGCATAAACGATTGTTGATGCTAGACAAGTATCGTTTAGGCTCAAGGACTGCTTTGGCATGCAGTGATACTCGTGAAGCATCATAAAGAATCGTTTTTGCTCTCGGTACACATTCATCTTAAAACATATGCATAAGTTTTCTATGTCAAAATAACCGTAAAATGCCTCTTTAAACAGAATCCTATTCAACCAAAAAAAAAAATTTGTGATAAGTTGCCACGGCATTTGTTAAGTTCAGACTTTCTTCCTTTCTAATCATTCATGAACTTCTTTAGTTTATCCAGAAGGTCTCAAGACAGCGAGGAACCATTGAGGCCTCTCGGATAAACAGCAAGAGTCCATGAATGAATTGAAGAGGAAAGTGTCTGACCATAACAGCTGCCTGAATCCTTACTTAGAACTTTTTTCAGATTGGATGTAGTTCAGTTTTACAATGTGTTGAATCACGCCGATAAATTTTCCTATACGGGTAGAGCTGAGCTGTGGTTTACATGTGATCGATGGAAATTGATTTTTTCATTGGATGATCACCAAATATACGAAGTATTAAGCAAATTATCGAACACGATTTGGTGGAGAACGTTTTCTAGACCTTGAGGAAGGCTCAATCGCCGAAACGTAAGATACCCAATTTCAAAGGAGAAATACGAACCTCGCGCAGAGTTTACTTAGAAAAAGGACTCACAAGTAGCTTCTGCTAAAATAAATTAAACGTGAAATAAAGAAAAAATGTAAAAACTAACCATATCTTTCGGTACAGCCGTAAAGCCGTCGGCAGCTGACATGTGGTGGCGACCGCCGGAAAATGGAACAGGCTTGTGATCACTCATCGGAAGATTGTATGCTGGATTGATCTCGTCAAAGAGAGTGATTTTAACTGCAGTTTAGGAGGAACCTGAAGGTGTGCAAATGGACAGCAAAAAACAAATTTCTTTGAGGAAAACTGCTGCAAACAAGTCATAATTGAAACATTAAGATTATACCTTTATCTCGGGTGCTTTGTTTAGACCACGCTCAAATTTCAATATATCCTTTCATCATTATTTGAGCCAACATGTCATGTGGTCTGGTAAGGGCTCTTGTACAGCCCGAGACACGTGTTTCATCCTTACAGACTCAACAGCCGACCAAAACCCGTCGTCTGTCGATCTTTTTATAGTCCCTTACCAGACCACATGACATGTTGGCTCAAATAATGATGAAAGGATATATTAAAATTTGAGCGTGGTCTAAACAAAGCACCCGAGATAAAGGTTTGATTATGATAAAAGTACCAGCCAATGAGCAATCGAGTGCACAACACTCTGTGTTAGGTGAATGTTTCACTTGACATAGAGTGTAAAGCGTACGTCGCCGATAACTCTCTATAACGAGTGTAAGGCTCCTGAGAGAACTGACTATAAAAGGATCGACAGGCGACGGGTTCTGCCCGGCTGATGAGTCTGCAAGGACGAAACACGTGTCTCGGGCTGTACAAGAGCCCTTACCAGACCACATGACATGTTGGCTTAAATAATGATGAAAGGATATATTGAACCACTAAGACTTCAAGAAACTGGTAATAACATCGAAATGCATTTTTGATGGTAAAAAGACAAAGTGAACGGTTTATTGAGGTGAAAATGGAGAGGAACGAGGAAGGGTTTGCGCTATCCGCAAGCCCGCCAGCGAAGTGATTTGTTACTGGCGGGATTGGCACGGCGGGAATCTGCGGCCGCGTGTCCATTGACGCACTGCGGGACCCGACGCGAGTCGATCCCCAGCACTCTACGGGAATCAGGAGCGGTCGCTCTGGAAACGCCTCAGGTTGGGTGATTCCGATATTGCATGGAGATGTGATCCAGCAGTACGACGTTTACGAGGAAAACAAATGCTGAATCATACGATGAACGCGAGCTGATGACTTGAGTGCTAGAAGCCCTGGGATTTGCACAGCAAGAAGTAATGGCTGGACGTGTTAAATAAAGTCGTGAAAAGTGTACAATTGGTATTAGGTAATGTGTAGCTATATGAGCTAGCTATAGCTAGCTATATATTTGCCACTGAAAAATTACGCACTGCGATCGGGAGCGATGAGATAAATTTGCAACAAGAGGTAATGTGCTTCATAAAGCTTAGTCTCAACGAAAAAAGAGGATATGCAAGCGTAAGAAGATTAGTAAACTAATGAAAGTAACGAAAAAATGTTAAAATCAGAATGTAAACTGACGGTTCTGCTGTATTGAAGCCCCTTATATAACGAGTGGCTAATATTGGTCATCAGTTGTTTCTTGAGCTAGCAAAACAAGTAGTGTTCTTATGATCAGCAATAGGAAGTATCATGATCGAGCGGTTGTGATACCCGCCGCTGCGCGCGTGGAACCGAGCTCTACCGCGAGCATTTCCCGGCAGTCAACGAGAGCGACATATGGAGCGCGACTGCCAGGCTCTCCTTAGCATTGCAAGGAAACATGTTCGACCAGTATTCTACGTCATTCGAGAAGAAGAAGAAAAACAGTTCAAACGCTAGAAGTACTGAGATCCGCGCAGTACAAACTGTTTGGGCGTAGCGCGTAATTAAATAAAAATAAATAACTATGGTCATCAATTAGGATGGTTAAAATTATCTTCGAAATATACAATTCCACCTTGCAAGAACTTTAAGAAAACGAAGATCAATAAAACGCGAATTTTCCAGTAAATTTTGACATTTTAGTAGCCATTTAATATCTTGAATATCAAGAATTTGAACGGTGCACTTAATATCTTGAATTTAATTCATATTGTGCTGTAACAGCAGAACTAAATTTGAATTCTACACTGAAGTACTTTTTGCTAGATGCTGCTTTTCTTTCACACTTTCATTCATTCGCTAGCGCATTCCCAATAATACAGTGGTGTACTTGGTTTTGAAAAAGATTTTGAAGAGATCAATTCAACACATAAATCTCCAGTGAAAGGCGACGAGCTCTTTCCATTTTTCAGCGCTCGCCAACATGCCACCTTACAACACCTCTGCGGCTGTACCAAAATATATGATTGGTTTGTACAAATTTAGAGAGTTTTAACCATCGTCCTAGTCAAACAGAAGGTTTATTTGAGTCCTCTTTCCGATTAAAATTTGTACAAGATCGATATTTTTCCTTTCAATTTCGGTGATTACATTTGCGTGATTATGCCTTCTTTAAGGCCTAAAAGACGTTCTATACCTTATCATGTTCAATTATTCACCCATTACTTCTTAAATTTGATGACAATCTAATGAAAAAATCAATAATCATCGAATACATGTAACACACCAATCACCAATCTCAGTAATCCCATTCGTGGACTCTTGCAGTTCATCCAGAGGACTTCAATGGTATAGCACTGTCTCGAGACTGCAAGAATAAGCTGCAAGAGTCCGCGAATATTTGGAAAGGAAGAGTGTTTGAACAGAACAAATGCTGAGGAAACTTATCTCAAAATTTTTTTTTTAGTTTCAGTAAAATTCACTTCTCATTGTACGTAATAACACATCACTAAACTCTCTTGCTGAATTGATAAGAAATTCCTCGGAATTTTTCGTCTTTGCTGATTTTTTTATCCATTTGAGGTTCTGTATTTATTGGTGTTTAAATTCACATCTTGCGATTATTTCGATATATGACACATACTCATTTGCTCACAGATGGACTTGTCCTGAAAGTAAAAACGATTGTTGATGCTACACAAGTATGACTGAATGCCAATGCAGCACTTGCACTTGAACGATACTCGTGTAGTGTTGAAAATTCTTGCCACTCTAGGGACAGTTCTGTCTCAAAACATATGTATAAATTTCATATGTCAAATTAACCGCAAGAAGCTGCCCTAGACGAGGGTAAAGAAATCAAACGTATGAAATATAATGAACGAGTACGAAAGAGTCACGAAAGCTACTTTCCAGTCCAGTAAGAGAGTTCAACGATGTGTTGTCACATACGTTGAAAAATGAATCTTACTGAAACTAAAAAAACAAATCTAAGTTAAGGCGCCATAGCATTTTTTGCGTTCAGGTGCTCTCCCTTTCTATTCATTCGTGGACTTTTCTGAATGAATAGCAAGGGTCCAGGAATGAATACAAGAGGATTGTACATGAATATAACAACTGATAAAACCTCATAGAGTTTTACTGTGAAAAATGTTCATTTTCCATTGTGTGTAAAAAGGCATCTGCAACTCTATACAAGTAGTTCAACGATGAATTTTATGTGGTGGGTGGACATTGCGATTGCTTTTTCATTAGATTGTTACCAGATATAGGAAATACAGGTCGAGTGACGAATCTGGTTTAGCATGGTATATCGCTTATACTCTGAGGAAGGCGATGACGCCAAAACGTAAGTTACCGAGCTTTAAAGGGAAAATACGATCCTTACGCAAGTTTTATTAAAAAAGGGAGCAGTTTGAAGGTATTTCTAAAGTTTGTGTCAAAGTTTATTGAAGGTCCAATTTTTGTTTTTATATGAGTGCTTGCATGTCTTGAGTAATCGTTGGATCGCTTTATTGTTTATGGATCGCAATGACAATTTGAGTAACAGATGTTAATTGTCTGTGTGAAAGTTTGCGCCAGTTTGGATTTTTATTCCATTTTTGCATTTAAATTGCTGACTTTGTGCCGTCAATTGCGCATGTTCTTGAGAAAATAATCATACCGCATCTTTCGAGTGTTTTCTTATTACTACGCTCAGATCATTGATTTCTCACAACTATTCTTTTAGCCAACATGTTGCGTGGTCTGTTATGGGCTCCTTTGCAGCCCGATACACGTGTTTCGGCCATGAAGTCTGGTCAATGGGGAAGGCCCGTCGTTTTGACCAGTCCTCTCGGGTGTCCCCACATCCCCTTCAGAGGGGTAGGCGACGACGAACAATAAACACAGTTGTTGTCGGGTGAAATAAATCACTAGATCGACGGTGCTTTACACTCGATTACTCTTGGCTGTTATTCTTGGAACATTGTACCGTTTGTTTCGACCGTTTTCTCAAGTTCTGTTTCCAAAACACGTGTACCGCGCTGTACAACGGCCCATTAATAGAACACATGGCATTTTAGCTCAAATAATAGTTATTAGATATCAATGATCGACCAGAATTCACTTTATTTGATTGCCTCTTGCAGTAGTATGATGTTATAATATAACCAATGATGTAAAGTGGTGTGCAAAAGGTCTTTGCATCAGATGGGATTCGAACCCACATTTCGTCCTATCCAGGGACGCGTGCTAAACCACTGCACATCCAACGCCTGTTTGGACACTGCTCTTTCTGCGCTACAACTCGTTATCCGTCGACACCCAGCCGGTCAGATAGGATAAAATGCGACTGCGAATCCCACCTGACTAAAAAATTTTGTGTTGGGATTTGTGCGTGGTCTTAAGAAAAGACCCGAAACAAACGGTGTAATATTTCATAAATACCAGTCAAAAGCAATTAAGAGTAAACACTGCCGATCTAGTGATTTTTTTCAATTTGCGGCAATTGTGTAAATCGCTCGTCGTCGTGTTCTCTCTATAAGGGGATGTAGAAGCCCCGAGAGGATAGGTTAAACACGAAGGGCATGGCCGACTGGCGACGCTGTAAAGCGTAAACACGTGTATTTTCTTGTACAAGAGTCCATTTACAGGCCACATGACATGGTGGCTCAAATAATAATTGTGGGATATTCTTGCGAATACCTTGCTATACAACTTACCTATACTTATTGTGAGATCTAGATCTGTCTTGAGAAGAAATTTGCTGGCTATTCACGCGCAAATGGCGCGTAAGTGAAAATGATTATGAAGCTATCGAATGAATACTAAAACGTTAGAATAAAGCAGAATTGTGTTTATTTGAGGGGCCGAAATTGGGTAGGATAAAAGAACCAGTTGATGAGAGACTACAAGCAGCTCAAAAGTGACCTCACCGACTTCTTCGTTGGCCAGCCTAAAACTTTGTAGGAGGAATACATCTAGGCTTTCATCAGCAAATGATAGCACATCATTGATCATGATGGTTTTATACTGCTGATTAACTGACTCCTTTGGATAAATGACGACTGATTTAGCGGAAGTGCCGAGAAGCAAAAGGAATTATTGGTCAACAAGATCACTGTCGTGATAGGTTTATGAGCATGTGTACATAATGCCAATCACATTATAGGGTTTTGTAGGATCATGATGAATGTAACATGGATGCGCTATCCTATGCTATCAGTTCTCGGCAGACATCTTAATCTGACCTGGTCAGTCCTTGCAGTGGATATGAAGGGTTCGTAAAAAATGCATTGTTTGTCGTTATGTGTGTGACACATTTTTAAGGAAAAATATTTCATAAATTTTATTCTGCAAACGCTTATGCATTTTTACAGTTGTACTTTATCAAAGGTGTCACATTGTCTCTCCATGTTTTCTAGGGCACTGTTTTACTTCCCAGTCCATATAAGCGCACAGCATATGGAGGAGATGCTGGTGTTCATGTTTGAACTTCTCGGCGGTGCTACTGGACCTCTATATATGTAGGTTACTCGTAGAGTGGCAGTAATATATGCCGACTCAGGGGTTTTTCCCTGTATGAAGACCTTTCCGAAAAACAAAGTTTGCGTCAGAATCACTGTCTTGCAAGATATCTTTAGGCACTGGGTACTCTGTTGAAAAGCCATCTAAAAGCTCAGCGATGCTATAAATGCGTCCGAAGGAAAATGTAACTTTAACTTTGTGTTACAGCTCTAAAAATATATTCCAAATCGGAATTCACGTTATTGAATGGGTCACTTAAGATCTAGAAGAATGCGAGAAATCCGTCCCAAACGAATCAATGGTCTTTCTGTTCAACAAAGTTTACTATAGGTCTAGACATGCCTCTCGAAAGAAAAGGATTCGAATTGGTTTCTAATATCTTTTTCTACTTATTTTTGCTATTTATTTTCCGAAAACCTAGTGACTTTCAAAGTATGTGTATGAATTCCTAGGAGTATTCCTCCGCTGCACAAATTTTCGGAAACTGAGAACGAGTGTATCACGGATGAAATGGAAGTGCTTATAAGCGGGCATTTGATACGTCGCAGAAGTTCTCTACAATTTGCCGACTTCTTAGAGGAAAGATGGTGTCAAAAAAGCATAATATGGTCCATACTGGTCTGCAGGACAAGTCAGTTATTATTTCCTTCATCGTTTCCGTTCTGTAATCTTCTTTCAAAAGGTTGTTATTTAGAATACTAATGTGTCGCCGCTGTCAGTGCCTCTGCACTGGAGAAATTTCAGTGTATTCCCGTCCTTCCTATTGCAGTCCAGAGTTACGTAGAGTTGAAAACTCGTTGGTGCCATACGATTTGGAAAACGAATTACTGGTTCGTTTACAATTACATAATATACATTACGTCTAATTTTATAAGCATATATATGTGTAAATGTAAAAGTAAGAAGAATATGGGAGTTTGGGAGAGCTTAATTATGTATGTATGTGTATATATGTATGCGAATGTATGTAGGCATGTATACACACCTACACTATTCATTTGTATACACATTATATCACATATATATATGACTACATTTATATATGCATATATTCAAAGCTTAACTCTCCATGCGCATATACATATGCAAGAATATATATGCGCACACGTACATACACATGCGTATATATATATATATATAATATATTATATATATATACGGTCTGTTTTGGTTAGAAGGAGACAAATGAAAAACTGACCTCATTCGCTGGATAGGGACTTTTCATAGGAGTGTTAGCAACCACTCGAAAGCTGGGATGGAGGCTACCGTCCCATGCCGCCAGTTTTTCAGAACACCCTTCTATAGCGCTGTGGCACCCAGATCAACGATAATGTTTTACAATCGCTTTCGCCTTCATTTCGTTCACGCGTATAATTTGTTGGAAGCCGAAAAACGTATCAGTGTGTAGAGAAAATTTCGTAGTATCTTATTCAATCGCTTTATCTGGAATATCTTTTGACGCGCAAGAAAAATTTCCTGTTGAATTGAACTATACATCGATCGATCAGCCTCGCCTCGCCGCGCCACGGCCTTCGTCTTGTCGAATAATCTGTAAATAACGTTACCGATTGTGGTGGAGGTTCAGTGGTTTTTGCTGTGTGGTCCCTGGATTTGTCTCGGGCAGTGACCCGATCGATATCTGAATATGGTTAGATTGTCCTTAGCGGCGCACTGACTTTTGTGCTGCACGCGTCGAACTTCCGGGTTGCGACGACTTTTGCCCTCTGAAGTGGCTGGTTGCACTTCCAAGTTGCTACAGGCTAAACTTTAGTCTGTGTTACCGTGTCGTCTGCCAACTTGTCTCTTGTAACCGACAAGAGCACAAAGTTCAAATCCTTTGTACAGGTTATGCAAAACAAGTGGTGAAACCAAGCAATGAAGCGGTACCACCAAACAACCTATAATATACATACGTTACCTTAATAATAACATAAGAACAATATAGATACGATTTCGACATATCGTTATGTGAACATATGTCAGTAAATGTGATGTTTCGCCTTGTGGCGATAATGTGGATAAGTGATCGTAATTGGTGAGATGTATCGTCGTGTGACGATTCAATTAATGTTGTTATGGAGCATGACTAGGCGGCGGAGCCCGCTTGGGATTGCTATGTTTGCCCCCAAGTAGAACACCGGCTGCGGGACCCAGTGGGTGAGTATGTAGTGTTAGCAGTGGGGTCGCTACTGATTATATATGGGCAGAATCCCTTAACCGCGGTGGTGGGCCGAGCATAGCCCAAGTGAGTTTGCTCCGCCACGTTAGTGATATGTTCCGCTCACAATTCTATTGAGTTCATCTGACAGTTGTATGAACTCAACCTTATGATAGCAGTTAGTTACATGATAACGAGACTATGTGGAAAGAGCAGTAATGAGTTGGCAATAAACTGAGGTGAGGTGGTCCGGGTGAGGTCAGACGACCGTTCGGATGATGCCCGTCGGTCGAACTGCCTGTTGAGGTTGGTGGCAGCTGGGTGCCGCCCACGCCACTTGGACCACTCTGTCTGAGGTCCTCGAACCTCTGCGGTAGCACTTGCTCTCTAAGGTCGTGGACCATCTGCGTTACCTAAATTATCATGTAATTTTCGATAAGATAGCAGAACTCCGTTGGGAGATTTGCTATACCGATAATGTAAAACTCGATCTTATTTTCCTTGCCAAACCGTATTTCTAAAAAATAGGCACATTGCTAGAATCGAAGAACATTACGTTATCAGATGACTACTATTAGCCCGAAGAAAGAGCTCTGTCCTGTGAGGTTTGAAGCACAAGTCAAGTGATCAAAGGAGATCAGAAGAGCTTTTGGAAAGAAAACGAATTCGTAAATTTTTTAAAGCTTATGCTATAGTTTAAGTACTGGCACTTGAGGAAGGCGTTTTGTCCAGCGAAATATGGTGAGGTAAGAGAGAAAACTCGTGATTAATGAAACATTATTTCATTTTGAATGCCATCGCTCTCCAAACCATTCATCCATTCCGAGTCAGTAAATTGGCACCAGGCTGGTCTCAGACTTGCTTGAGAGGATAAGCAGCATTGACTCGATACAGCAAAAGACTATCGCGAGTCATTTTAAAAGCCAGATATGCATTCAGTCACATCAAACGAAGCTAAAAATTAAAGACGAATGTGCGGCGCATCCTTCAGGGATCGACCAACGCCGAGAGCTTCATCCTTTCTATCCACTCTAAATAAATAAACCTTAAGTAGCTCCTTCGTGACACTGATCGTCGAGTGACTCGAGCGAGAGCTTGGAAAGTTTTTATCACTCTGTCGTGTATAATCGTGGCAAAATGGGATCCGCCGAAAATCATGTTCTTCTAAAGTTTCTAGAAAATGCTCATTTCATAGTCTACCTGTACTTCCTTCTAAACTGCGAGGAATTCATTGAGGAATGGCTTTTGTCCATCGTTTGTCATTCAGACGTCACGTGTTTGATTCGTGTGAACTTTGGCGCAGTCGTCCAAGTCACCTACGATGAACGTGACATTCGGCGCGGCGATCATTTTCTGCTGGTGTGCCATTCGCATAGTGTGTCGTTGCCGCGTGGTCGCAATTTGGGACGAAAACGACGCAACTGTATGTAGGACTCAAATGAACATTATTCTGATACTTGATGCACTCTCTTAAAATATCGTGGAGTTCGCATGAACTGCCCGTTTTGTGAGAAAGCCTTTTCATAATGCTGTGGCAAATAAGAAATGCTTGTGTTTCAGACACGCATATCACTTTTGAAACAAAGCGCTCCGGTGATAAATAAGCATTCAACTGCGCAAGTTTCGACGATTTTAACGCTTGCTCAATTCATCGAGAGACCGTTTCACTACAGTGTAAAAAACGGAATTAGATTAGATTTTACGTACGTGGTGCATGTGCTTCTCGTCTAGCATGTGTGCCGGCCATGAATTTCGTACGGCAATCGATCGCGTTGATGTGGCGCACATGTGGACTGCATTTACTTTAGTTAATTTGGAATTTTTTCTTGAATGAAAATTCGGACAAAACGTATAACTCTCGTACTACATGCTTTATCTCTACACGTTCAGATGCTTTTCGTACTTTCAGTAAAGCAATAATCAGAGCGCGCATCAGGTGTAGAAAACATAATTCTATTTTGAGTGCTACAGTCTCATAAAAGGGTAAATTAAAAAAAAGAGCACGTCGTGCAGTGACCAGAAATTCAAGCTTTCGAATGATTACTAACACTCTTGTGTTCTTGTCCAGTCAAAGGGGTCGTTTCTTCATTGTCACCGAATAACCTACAAGAAAGGCCACCACTAAAATTTTATGTATTAGATACACAGCCCAGCACGAGAAGACCAACGTGTGCCTAGAAAGAAGTACGTCCTTAAAAAGTGTCAAAAAGTTGACTTCTCTGTTCTCTTCGCCCACCTCCCCCACCTTTCTCTCTCTTTCGTCATAATTCTTTCTCTTCCATTTTCTTCGGAGCTTCTCCAGTTTCAAACAGAATGCATTGACTTTTTTCTCAATCACTTGCTGTGGATAGGTGGACAACCAGTATTGTCAGAGTCATCATTGACCTACATCTTCTACTAAAAGTTTGATTCGGGTTAGTTATTCAAGGGAGCAGATGCAAGCGAGCAGTACGGTGTTTACGAAGATGTCAATACCACCGAATCCTTCTGCATCATCAGGTCCTCAGTGGAGAACTCAGAGTTTGGCTGTCAGCTCATGGTTGTCCTATCACCGCCGCCATAGGCTTGACAGTCTGTCGCAGAGGTTTATTAGAGGCGACTCTCTAACCACTCCTTATATAGTACCCACTCACTTAATCATAGGCTTTCAACCGCATCGATTGTACTGAGTTGTCCCATAATTTCTTCACACAACAGTTTCACCATCGTTTTTATTTGAAGTCAGATTATTGCCTGAAGGCTGGAATTTGATGGAGAATGTTCTAACCTTTACATCGAACCATAGCTCCATCGCTTGCTGTCTAAATTGAACGCGGGCTACCGCAAAGTGATGTCATGGGCACCTCATACATTGATCGGCCAACAACCTCTCTGCACGCATAACCATCTGCAAACGTCTTTTGTTGTAAACGGACGACGCAGGACTTTTCAATCGATTGTTAATGGCTATAAACCCTAGGTTTTTCACAAAAACAACAGACGCTACGCCTCATGACTGCTTCGCGGCAAAGACTCGCTAGTTGGACAAATTCCAACCTCTATGTTAAGAACCATATGCTCCCAGGTTCGGCAAAGGATGCGGTTTTGGTAACTACTGGACAAAAAGCTGACAACAACACCGATATACGTGGGAAGAACTGCGGAAGTTGACCGCAGTACTGCAAGACTAACCTCCAAAACAATTCACTGTCGCTTTTTTCACGAAAAAGCTTGACCTCTCATTGTAAAGTCGACTAGCCACATTTCGAGAAAGAAAAACTGAGATCGACCGCGGTATCACGTTTGCCGTATAGCTCTGATATTGATCCATCAAGATGTTGTCTATTCCGAGCTCTAAAGCACCATACATGGGAGAAACTCAAAGAATGCAAGCTGATCAAACTTGAGCACGCCAGACTCATTTCTCCTTAGAAAAGTTATTCAGCATTCGTCTAGCGAATAGTCGCATATCATTAATTGTGATGAAGATTACAGTGTTGACTTCTGTTTTCTTCAAGTGAATAACAATTTGATTTATAAAGGTGTGGAATGGATAACTCAATAGATTAAAATCTCTGCAATTAGAAAGATACTCTTGGACTCATGTGTGGACATGTCTCTGCAAACACAAAAGTAATTGCCGAATTGGTACAGCAAAAGTAAATAGTCAATCCATCTTCATTTCCGAGAAGTGCAAGAACGTTTACGATTCAAACCTTGTATCCGCTACGAGGAGAAATGCCATGTAGCCTGTTCACGATTACAAACACAGCTGTGTCACCGCTCCGGTGGGCACCTTTTTTCTAGGTCTAATACGAGGAGCAGTTTTCTCGCCAATTTGACCTTGGGAATTTGACATTAAACAATATTGTTGATGATAAAAGATACTTAAGGGTTGTTAACGAAGGTTTTGTAGAAGAAACCTCACCTTGTAAAAATTTTGTAATCATCCAATAGCGTAACGTTTCCTGATTCTACCAATGTCCCCATTGTCTGAGAAACGGTAATCAGGAAGAATACGATCGAGTTTTACATTTTTTGACAGGTTGTTTACAGGTTATTCCACATGGCGGTGACCGTAACAGGGGACGTAGCAAGGGGGGGGGCAGTGGGGCGGGACGATCGAAATTTTATTATTCTATTAGGAGTTTCACCTCTGTGAAAGGAAATACTGGTAAACCGATTAATTAAAGTGCTATGGAATTTTCTCTACATATTCATATTAGTTTCAGCTTCCAGCAAATTATAACGCTTCGCAAAAATAAAGCCTAAAGGCGAGTGTAAAACAAAATCTTGTCCTGAGTGATACAGCGTCATAGAGGGGTATTTTGGAAAAAGCAACGATGCGAGGTTGTAGTCAGAGATTTGTGCGTTCGATTGATTATTGACACTCATGTGAGAAATTTCTGTCTAGCGAATGAGATCGGTTCAAAAATTTATCTTTGTCTAACCTGACTGTACCCAAAGTCGCGTTCTTCACATCAAAATGAGCATTCTCAATTACAAAAAAAAAGCTTTCGTAATTTTGAACTTTTTATTTACAGTGATTTACAAGTGATTTTAAGAGCAATATATGGCAATAAAATTAATCTTTGACAAGAATATAGTGTGATAAATTTATAGAATGCCTAGATCAAGACAGACTTTTTTACTAAGCCCTTTTCAAGGTCTGATATTGCATGTTAGTGGCATACGTACGTTTTCACCCACTTCATCGGTACCACACGGCCCAATAAAGAGTAGCAACGGGGGAATATGCCGTGATGCTCGTCAACCGATATATCGCTTTGACCTTCTTTTTTCAACCGATATTATGGAATATCTTTAATTAAACAAGCAGTTTCCTACAGCTTCGTTCATGTAAAAAAATCAAAATTGTCTCTATTTTGTCTAGCGCATTATTGAGTCCATGAAATTGTAGCGCATGTAAATTGTTCGGACCAAAAAACGATCGTAAACGCCCAATCTCTATACGCCGCAATACTGTCACGTAAAGACGTCGCTGGTCACATCGAAACTTCAGCTCGGAGAAAGTCGAGTTAAGTCTGCAAATGTTGCTATTTGCTCGTTTAAATCGAGATGAAAATCTACCTTGGAAAACTCACCGTTTATTCGTTCGGTCTTATCTCACAATCTACTACATCATAAAGCTTTTCATTGAATCATAAGTTTAATTCTAGCAGTTTTTTTGCAACATTCATTTTGCTCGACATCACGTAGAGCCATTACTGCTCAGTAATGATGACGTGCATTTACGATTTGTGCTCAAGGTTAATAGGTTGGGCAAAAATCTGAGAGGATGCTTGTAACTTTTTCGGGTGTCGGTCATTTTTTGTGATTTAGGCTCCTTTGAAAACCTGTCCCTTTCGCGTCGACTGGTACATAATGTATCTACTTGTTTCAAGATGGAGCTGAAAGCGAGCAAATTAGGTTGCTGATGGAAGGCCATTCATCTAATGGCGAGCCAGCCTCTTAATCCGTCACGGCAAATTAATTGACATAAATAAATATTGTGAGTTTGTGATGGTTTCATACTTAATGCATTACCTATTAGTTATCAGAAACCAACTGAATTTTTTTTTTGTTTTTTTTTACACTTAAAGTGTTGTTTTTTCGCACTTTTTTTAGTTACATTGTTGGAGCAACACAAGCCTAGCCGTCCGTCTACACACAAGGCAGAGGGAAAAGGGCCGCAGTGTGAGGTTTGTGTGTGGATCATGATAAGTACCTAGTGTTTATATAAGACATCGTAAATAAATTATTATCCCGCTATAAAATGAATTATTGGGTTGGGAAGAAGTATTCGGTATTTTCGTCTCCGTTGGTCATTTTTCGTGCATTTAGGCTTTTGTTTTTGCTCTTGGTTAGAGCAGCTTCTTGCGGTTATTTTGATATAAAACACTCATACATTTTTTTTAATATGGCATTCTCCTAAGAGCAAAAAACGATTGTTAATCCTACATGAGTAACGTTTGAGATGAAGTGCTGCTTTGGCACTCAACGACGCTCGTGTATCATCAACAATTGCTTTTGCTTCCGAGTGAATACCGTCTTAAGGAAAATGTATAAGTGTTCTATGTCAAAGTAACTGCAAGAAGCTGCATGAATTCTGGAGTAAAAGCAAATACTTAATGCTTGAAAAATAACTAGTGGAAACGGATAAGTCCGAAAAATCTCTAAGCAACTCAATGAGAGACATGTGTTGTGCCCGCTCTTGGTCTAATTTTGTGAACCCTCTTCAAGAACTTTGCTGATACCGTTGCTTTTCGGCTAAGAAAATGTTAAATCTTTCGGATACGTACTGGATGTCCAGGTAAACTCTTGCGTTAAAACTCGATTTTGGTCGTGATGTAATGAGCTCCTTGGGGACCTAAATAATATAATCCGTCCAGAACGGCTGTACCTGTAGCGGTACACAAATTATTAGAGGAATATTTCGTCAGACAACATATTTTTTTTGCACATTGAGTAAGTGTTCAGTAACCTAAATCTCGGCGATTTTAATAATGTGCTTTTTCCTAAAAAACCTTTCCTACTATTCTACAGCAGTGGAAATATAATTATATATCATATTGCGTTTAATTTGTCTGCTTGGCTGGGCTTGTAAATGGCTTTTCGTTGGAAAATAAGTAGCCAGTCGATAGCTCAAATCTCGTTCATTCGAATGCCTGAATTGGTTCCAAAAGGGTTTGCACAGAAAGCTATATGAACGAAAAGAGGATTACGTTTGCTCCCAAACTACCTGGCCCATCACTATTCATGCAGCCACTTTATTGACACTTACGAGTAGATTTTATATGTTAAGGAGACTTTGCTGTTATGGAAAAAGATAGAATATCATCAAGAAAATCTTGAAAAAAGACATTTGAGTCAAAGGACCGGCCACGTTTGAAAACTTTCTATGTTTCATCGAGAAAGACAGATCGTTGCGAAATGGAGCTCGTTTTCAATTGTCATTGAACATTACCTTGTTTTATCTAAGCTTTTGTGATCAAACGATAGTACGGAGAATGCTCATTCTATTAAGAATGTATTTTTCAGTAAAAAAGCTTCCAAGTATGCTCTACTAACGAAAAGAAGATAACCTTTACTATTAATGAAGTAAGCCCTCTGCCTGAACTTCCCAGCAGATTTAGCGGCAGTTGTACAATAAAATGTTGTGTTAGGATATTTTAACTCCACGAAAAGATAGATTATCAATGAACGTAGTCTTACAAGCATACTCATATCAATAAGAAATGCCATCAATCTCAAAACTTCATACCTTTCCACACAAAAGACATGCCTTTAAAATAACAACGCGTTCGCGACTCTGCTCTCACATTTCTTTTGACAACAGTAGGAGTACTATTCGAAACACAGTCCCCACAGTGTGAGAATTTTAGAAGTGACTTCTTTGTAGAGTGTTTTAGTATGTTGTCTCTCTGAGCCTTGATAGAGTCCGCACTTGACAATTTGCGTAGTACTTTTTCGGAGTGGTTTTCCCTTGCCCAGGTGGTGAAACTTTTCAGTTACAATGTAAATTTTTAAAAAGTACTCAGCAGTCAATAACTTATACAGTTAACATCAGTGAACAAAAAATCTATTTTTGCTCATGCTTTAGCGCTAGCTATTCATTTACACATTTTATGTCTAATCTGCAGAAGTTACAATCAGCAAGTAGTACTTCCTGCTTTTCCACTGCACTATTTACAGTAATTCGATAGCTTAAGAAATAGGGATTTTGGCACTTAACTTGGTTTCTGGAATGGCGTCATAACTTGTTGTACAAATGAGAAAAAAGGTTCCTTGCAGTTAGTGTAGCTAGCTAGTTGTTTGAACTTCACTGAGTGTTTCGATAGCAGTAAATTTGTAGAATTTGTGTAATTGGAATACCTCACCGTCACAAAAGTAGCAAGTTGTTGCGCATAATTCTGTATGTTTTTCTTATAGGAAGAACGTTCATGAGTATCAACAACCGAAGTATCTTATTCAGCAACCGCCACTTTTTTGGAAATGAACATACTTCCACGTCTTTGCATGCAATTATGTCGACAATCTTGTGAATAAGAAGCAGTCTTTTCGTACTCGTCATTTGTACGATGGCCGTAGATAGAATAAGGAATATGTTCTGTTTGTTGCTTGTTCTACAATGAACACTCGAAAATCGAGCACACATTGCTTGTAAAAACTGACTAAATTCTTGCACCTGAGCTTCAGATTTCTTTAAAATCTACCATATTCGTCAAAGAGTATGATAAGATTGTGAGTGACGGCATCTAAGAGCGATCACCGAGTATATGTTTGATTTTCCTATGATGAGATTGGGAAACAGTGCCGCACTGAGTAGAGTTTCGACCTTTCTTTGATGGAGCTTTGAGAGCTCGTAGTGGCTTGCAATTTTCTTAGTCGACCACTTTCGAAGACAAACTTTAAAGTAACGAATTTCGAGCGAAAGCAGTGAACAGATAAGGAATGTGCGGCGCACCTACCAGTTTTTGCGAAAACGCCTGTGACTATTCGCAACGAATTTTTCCACAACGCAAAGTGTCTAACTCTATTCGTGGATGTGAACTTTGAATACTTCTAGGAAATCAGCAAAGTTCATGTATTTAAGTGGTGATAGTGGATGAAAACACTCATGGGATGCAGTTGCGCGGACAAGGTGGGCGGTTTCCTGGTGAACGACCACAAGCATATTCACATGGTCACATTGAAGTTATTTTGAGAGACTGAAACTCCAGAGAAGTACAAGGTTCACTTTGAGAACAATCAATAAATACGAAGAATGCGCAAAATGAATGTGCACTAGAGCAGCCAAGGCAGCAGCACCGAATAATGTTCACAATAATCTACAAGCAGATACATATGAAGCGAATACCCATAGATTAGTAAAAAGAAATCCATAATTCTATTAAGGACTTAGCTCTTGAAGCCTGTTAAAAATGTAAAAAGTATTGACTCTCGCTAATGAATCAGTATCACATGTAGGTATGCCTCAACAAATTTCACCAGCTATTGCAAATTTTCTCATCTTCAGTAGCTGTGATTACTTCTGGGCCTTGTATATAATGAGAGTGGTCAAAATTTGAAGATACATCGTTATTGTCATTCTACGACTTATTGCAATTGCTTGGGAATCAAGGAAAATATATTTGCGTAGTTTATTAGCGTTTTTCTTAATACATAAGAAATATACGGCACAATAAGAATATGAGCGTCTAGAGCGAGTCGTGATGTATCAAAGTAAAACATGGTGCTATAAAAATTTGGTCTAAATGGTGAAAAAACTCTAATTTAACGGGGAAATTCTCACGCCGCTCTGTGATTCATCTGAGCGTAGCGATTTCTAATGAAGTCCCTAAAGTGCTTGCAAATACACCACAAGGTTTTCCAACAACTATTGTTTCCGACTTCTTCTAATCTAATTCATCGCCATGCACGAAGAGTAAAAGTAGTACTTCTCACAGCAACAACGAAGCTTCTAACGTATTATCGGTAAATTCAAACGTTGATTTTTCGTTTTGCATGGGGTACGATCGCCAGGCGCGCTCATTGAACGCTGTCCATTTTAATGACTGTAGTAAATTTTTGATGAATTTAGATTTTCATAGCCATTGAAGAACCTTTTCATCGCTAGGAAATGAGTAAATTTGACAGGGTAAATCTCATTGAGGCTTTTCCTGGCTGGAGCATAACAAAAGAACTGTAAAACAAAGCTTAGAAAGTCTACTGTCATTGGTAGGAGCGAGACGTCTAATAAAGAGCTATCGTGGATTTAGAGCAGTCTTGTATTTGGTCTCAGGATGATTGATCGTCGTGAGAATGCATCTACGGCTGAAAGAGCCATAAATGGCGAAAACTTCAGCAGTATAGATGAGTATGAGACCACTGATTGTTGCCATATTATTAGTGTCTAAGCCAACCAATCAATCAGTTAACCCTTTGTTGATGATGAAAGTTTTTTTGTCTCCCAACTAGTTGAAGATCGCTTTAATTTCCTACATGGCAGGCGGCATGATCGCTCTCATGACGCAGCAAGCCAAAATGACAGTCCCATAGTTTTCCGATAAACTTCAGATTTTTATCGCTGCTAGCAGGAGTGTAATCGCAACTGAATATTGACTATGATACAAAACAACTAGAAAATGATGAGTTGATTGTCAATACTGATGCTACAAATTGAAACGAGATGTCAGCTTAAAATTCTCAAAGCAGCGTTTTATAACCAAGTGTGCTTCAGGAATTCCGACCTCTATAGTGATGTAGGAGAGCTTTGATCTAGTGCGTTGTAGGTAGTACGTCTTATAAGCAAACTTAAACTCAATCGTGAACATTAATCATCAACATACCTGAATAAGCGTTTTTACTCATGAATGTACGTATCGTGTTGGCGAATAGCATGTTTTAGACACATCTAGACGTTTCGCTATTGAAAAATGTTTAACAATTGCCGAGAGCAACAATGAGCAAGCTAGAAACAGGTGATACTTACTCGTTTTTTTGTAGCGCCTGTGGCTTTTGGCATAAACTCTTCCATAACGGAAAATTATTCTACTACTTTTTGCATTTATGAGTTACGAATATTTCGCAAAAATCGACAAAGTCTATGCATGCCAGCGATGAAAGTGAAAGAAAGTACTCATGAGAAGCAGCTGGGCGGGCGAGGTTTGTGGTTCACTGAAAGACGACCCACAACTACCTGAACGTGGTCACATTGAAGTTTTTTTTAGAGGTTGAAATTTGAGGGAGCAAAAGGATGTCACCTCGAAAGCAAGTGATTAGAAAATATGTAAAATAAGCAAAAATAAGTGGGTGTGGCAAGTTATATTTAAGTCTTAAGTTCTGAAGTTCGCTGGTAATTAGAAATTATCGAGAGATATCGAAACTGTTATCGCATGCGGCATCTATCATCATTCAGTAGGTTGCGCGCAGCTATTTCAACTAACGCATAGGAAGGGCGAGATTTTCGTTATTAATTCGGAAAAATCCTTTCCTTTTTGAAAAAAACTCTATGGTTCCTCGTTTCAGATTAGTAGAAGAGGTTTTTCTCTATCCTTTTGTAGAAAAAATAATTTTTTTTATTCCTTCGTAAACTACTTCGTGCATGAAATGTAATCTTACCCGATGTTACAAAGATCTACAAGAGACAAAATCCTTACAGCCCAACAGCACTGGTCGTTTCTAAGGACTTTCTCTGGTAGTCCCTTCGATCAAGTTTTTTTACACGTAACAAGAAATGTTCATAATCTTTCCACTTCCTTTTCACTTTTCCTTCGTATTTAAGCTATAAACTTCTTCAAGGCGACTAACAGCGTACCATTAAAATTTGTTGATGAGTACACGGCATACATCTCTATTGTTTGTTGTGTCTTTTGCTTGTTGGTATATTTTGAGTAAATCAAAACAAATAGCTCTTTATCCAGTGAACCCTTTCAGTGCTTTTCAATCGTCCGTACCCTATTTCGATCTTTCAGAAAAGCTTATTTTCAAGCCGATTTGGAATATTAGGTATTTATTCGATAGCTCAGGTCAAGAGAATTTGAATGGGCTACTTTAATTTCAAAAAAGCTTCATTACCCTGCTGAAAGAACAAAAACAAATTTTTTCCTATTCAAACATTGCTCGCTGAACCAGAGCAGTTCTTTCGCAGGTGTTCGATAATCAATCCTCAGATCAAGTATCAAGTGTTCCAGTGATTGTTTTGGTTTTTGAAAAGGACTTCTTATTTCGCTATGACAGCCAAAAAAAGATTAGGTTTCGCAAATGTAAATCATTTCTATTACCCACGCCTTTGTTTGATTCCTTGAGAAAGAACACAACTTGTGCTCTTTTATAAGAGTCAATTAGCTTCGACCATTTAGTAGATCGAATTTCAAAGATTTCAACAGTGTGCTTTACTTTCAATACGACTGTACTATTGCGCTATAATAGCAAAAATAAAAATATGTTCTCATTTAGGCATTTCACGCGAGCAAAGCTTTTTGTTCGTACTTTCAGCTATCACTCAATAGCTCAACGCTTGCTTATTCCGACAGTGTTCATGGTTTGTGAAGAGGACTTTCTATCGCACTGTAGCTGTCAAAATAATGCTAAGTCTCGCTCTGAGCGACGTCGGTTCCAAGCTATTAGGCTTTGGAGGTTTGTGGACAAGAGTTCGGCATAATGTCGAATAGCCAACACGCTTTTACCTGTATGTGAACAAGATTTTGCAAAAAGCAGTCTCAGTGCACTGGACATCAACTGCCAATCACTTGTTTCCTACTGTTTACATCAAGTATCCTCACTTGTGAGACTTTATTCATCACCAAGTGCTGAAGAAGACGCAGTCATGTCCCTGAAAAAGCGTGACGAGTTACAAACTAAACGCCTGTGCATGAATGGTTGTGGAACGAGGATTCAGTTTCGTAGACAGAATTTTTGGCAATGTTACAAGCATGTTTGAAAAAGTATCTACGACTAAAACACCCTGCGGGCTAAGTGTGGAACTCAGTGTTTTTTGGCCGTTACAGCGCAACAAAAAATTTCTTTCGGAACCAAAAAATCACTAACATTCCTGAAATTTGATCTATCGAGTGACAGTCAAAGCACTGAAGCAGAAGCTTTGGTCAGAGAGAAATTCTTGAATAACGAACAAAGTTTTATTCTTGCTCTTTCAGCGCAATTGTAATATCAAATTAAAAACAAGTTTGGCATTTGAATCTTTGAAATTTGCTCTTTCAAAACCTGTTAAGATGTAGAATATACTTAGAATACTCGTTTTTCACAAGGGATTAAAAGGGCTTAAGTAGTAAATATGATCAACATTTACGCAGCCCAGTCTTCGTTTCGCTGTTGTAGCGTGAGAAGAAATCCGTTTCAAAAGCTAGAAATACTACTGGAATCCTTGAGATTTAGTCTATCAACTGGTTAATAAAATTTTTTACAAATTCTCACTTTGCCCAGCGAGAAATGTTTGAATGATATACAAAATGTTATTCTTGCTCTTCCAGCATGATAGTAGGTTCTTTTTGGAAATGAAATAGGTTATGAATTTTTTTGAATTTATATTATCAAATGATTGCTTAAGCATTGGAAGCGACCAAGAAATAAGCTTCTGCTGATGAGTTAAAACAAAACACGGATAACGAAAAAGTGCCCTTAATCTTTGAAAAAGGCATATTTTCAAGTTTGCTCTAGTTCCTTGATCGCTAAGCTTTTGACTGTTAAGGTGGCCCGTTATGTTCGTAACATAAGAGCTCACTCGAGCTGCTTAAAAAGAGGTATTTTACCCATTTACAAGAGCTCACAACTCCGATAGCATTGCTCACAAGGTTAGTTTAACGTTGGTTTAAACATACTGTAGGTCATCCATTATGTGACTAGTGAACTAGATCTTACCAACTGCCACGCCAAAATGAGCTGTGATCTCTACTAGGCCACGTTAGAGCAAACAGATTTAAATATGCTGACTTTGCATTTAGCTTTGTTGTTCATCAAATCTCATCATCCAATTGCTGTAGTCAATTGTGTTGCCAATCTTGTCGATGCTCACTTCTAAGTTTGTGATGACCAATGCCACTGAGCTCATTCTGTTCGTACAACGGCAGAATGGGCATGTGTATGAAAGACTGACCCTGTGTCGATGAGGACTGGCAGAATATTGCATCAATTCCGGCCATGTACCCTACCGGCTTCGTGTTACATCACTTAACTTAAATGTTACTGAAATAATCGGTTGGAAAACAGATATGTTAATTATCGTTTATATTTATTATTTCTTAGTTCTCTAAAAACAGTGTAGTATGCAATGTTGTGCTATTAGATTGCTACCCTACGTTGGATAGCAGCAAGCTCAGATTTTGCTAGCATTGTCGAGGAGCACGTAAAACGCTCGACAGCGTTAGCCGTTTGTGACAACGTGCTCTCACAGGTTCTTTGATCAAGCCTTCCTGTAGTTAAGAGGTAAATCTGGTAATATTTTCACTCTTTATCCCGTTTCCTTCGAACATGAATTTTAAACCTCTACTGTCTTGTTACCACTTTCGCAAGGCAACCCAAAACTTTCCATCAAAATCTAGTAAGGAACACACTCTGAGTTGTTTAAACACTCAGTTATATCTATTGCCTGTTGGTCTTAATTAAGTGATTGACATCAAATACATGATCATTTCTGAATTATGCCGACTAAACGTTTACCTACTGCAGAACGCACAATATACTCGTAGCAAAAATCATATGTTAGAGGTGAAAAGAATGGTGAAGAAAAAGACGTCCGTAATGCAACTGATTAGCACGCGCTTTCGGAAGGGGCGAAATGCTGGTTCGATTCACGTTTGACGACAAAGTTCTGCCATTGCTCAACAAAATCGGGTGCATTTGTAAAGTTTATCACGGCAAAAAAACGGCTTAATAAAAAGATTTTTGGCTGATTGCATATTCATGAAAGTTTTTCAATTATATAACTGCTGAGCTAAACTATTGAGGGAATCTATTAGGCTCGTCACATGACGTCAGTTTCAAACACCTCATAAAGCTGGCAGCATCTCCAGCACTATTCACAAGTTAGTTCAAAGTCATTTGTACACATTAAGTTTTTATCTTTTTTTAGCATTTACTATAGGAAGACCACCGACCCGCTGGTTCGATTTTCCTCACGAAAGCTATGGAAGAAAGATCTGATGCTCAGCGAATCTATAGAGCGAGGAAGACCCACTGAGCTACTCTTGCACGCGATAGGAAAAATGGAAGTGTTGCTGGTACCCGCTCGAGTCACTCAACGATCAGCGGGACGACAGGTGATGCAGGTAACGTTTTTATCTAATATACGGCTAGCAGACTATGATTTCTCTCATCTACCACGCCAGAAATGTCCACTTTATGTTGGAGTAGACAGAGCAAATCTTTCGTATCTGATCGTGCCCAATTTAGAAATCGATACTCGCTGGGCGATAGTCAGGGCGTCTTCTGTTTTCGATATGAAGTTTTGAGCAGACTATGATTTCTCTCATCTACCACGCCAGAAATGTCCACTTCATGTTGGAGTAGACAGAGCAAATCTTTCGTATCTGATCGTGCTCGATTTAGAAATCGATACTCACTGGGCGATAGTCAGGGCGTCTTCTGTTTTCGATATGAAGTTTTGAGATTTGCTTTGTTTTCATCTTGTTCTCATATCTTTGACAACCCAAGGATGCCCAGGTTATCTTTCCTGTTATTCGAATCTTTACCAAATAAGTAGCATATCGGATTTTTGAAGGTTTAGCTACTGGGATGATGTGCACAACCTCTGTCGTTCAACGTGGAAGCAGGAATCCTTCAAAAGGGCAGGGTAGACCTTTCAATATTGAAAAGGGCAGGGTAGAAGTCGCCGGTGGCTTTCTTCATTGTCTTTCCAGACGCTGCTTTTATTCAGTCTTGCTATTTTAGCGTCGTCACGGCCTAACAATTTCTAACATAAACTGAGTCTGGATTTTTCGCATTGGATGCGTGTACATCTCAAAAGTAACAGTGATGCAAAGAGCTCAAAACATTGATTGCAAATTCTAGTGAGAACATAAGTAATGTCTGAGTCAAGTAAGTAATGGCTCGCAAAACTAATTCAAGAGTGTAGCTGGATAGGCTCCTACGCAAAAGAACCAGTGCTCCTTAACGATATAGGCAAAGTCAGGGTTCGAAATAAGAAAAAAGAACTAGAGCTGTAAATTTACTAATCGCCCACTTGGAAAGCAAAGATACACAGTGAGAAATAGTTCATGAAGGCGAAAATGTACTTCAGCTCCACATTAATGAGAAACCGGGCCGACAAGTAATGAGTTCTTTCTATATTTCATTTTGAAGATGGGTAAATGAGAGTTAAAAGTTCCAAAAGTTTCAATTTTGTGTCCTATAATTACTTCATAAAAATAATCTAAAATGTCTCAAAACAAATCAGTGTTATCAGTGGGTAAAAAAATGGGTATAATCACTCATATTTCGTTAAATGATCACTATAAGCTTAGTATGAAGCAGCAAAGGAATGTACAAATATCGGAGAGTTTTTTTTTCCAATTTATGGTTGACTGTGAACGATTAATTGCAAAGTAGTAATGCTTCTGAGTCATCAGCAAAATGGGAAACTTAGCACACAGGTCAATGGACTGGGATCAAGAGACTAGTCCTTGCTTAAAAATAGACGAGCCTAAGTATTATCTTTCATCGTCCCTATGGTCATAGAATTTGAAAGCAAGACCTCAGGCGTTGAATACAAACATCACTTGCTTCAATCATTACTTTCGTGAGCCTAAGGAAGCATTTTGAAAAAAGATGATTAATACGTACAATGCGCTGTCCATATTGTAGAGACCGAGTGAAACGAGCTTAGATGGGCTCAATGGTAATAATGTTCGCCTTGAACCTCTTCCACCGTCAAACTAGATTTGTGTTAAGAAACTGTTCAACAAAATTACCTTCTTTTCTTGTCCTAAAATGAGCACTTCAGCGCCGTCTCTGTCCATCCGAATTCGCAAGATTTCGATGATTATTCGTGCCGAGATTAGTGAAAGAAGTCTACCATGTTGCACCAAGAGATGATCGAAATTATTCTATTTGCGATATTCTACTTTTTGTGCATGATAACTTTATTTCCATCCATTTAATGTATCGCTCTCGTAATATGAGCACGGGAAAATTTCAAATCATTAGTTCTTGTGATCTGAGTATACGAATAATTCATCATATTAGTTCTTGTGCTAAGTAAACGAATAATTTATTGTATTGGTTCTTGCGATTTGAGTAGACGAATGAATCAGCGTATTAGTTTTTGTGATACGAGTAAGGAATTAATTCATTGTATTGGATTTTGTGATTTGAATAGACGAACAATAAATTCGTTTTCGTTAAACGATACAAATGATTTTTCTTTGTCAAGCTTCAACCTACATTGACACGTTGGTAGCCCCGCTGATATCCCGCCTGGCACATGGCAAAGTCGCCGGTTGGTGAGCGTGCTCCAGTGACAGTGTGGTGCTTTTCTAACTAAAACTACCTTCACATCGCTACTGAGAGGTAGATTTTCGATGACAGACTCCGGTAAGAAAGACCTCAACGGAGTTATTGATACTAAAAACAGCTTGAATACTTCACCTAAACATCGCAAATTTGAGTGGCAAAAAGCCTCAAACCTTTTGAATTTCAATGCAATCAGCTTTCACCTCTTCTGGAGGTCTTGGAAAGATTTACATAAAAAAATTTCTTCTCCCAGTTTTGCCTTCCTACGAAAGCGAGCTTAGATTATTCTAAGGCCGATTTTCACAGGGTGTCACTAAGATGTCAAATAACGTTTCGATGTGCTTCGTTTTCTTCAGTATCCTTGATTGAAGCCTAGTGCCCCACTCGTTCGTCTTCGATGTGGTCTTCGCCTTTATTCGAATGCTTGGGCAATCAACTTAAATCAACGGCTTTGGAAAGATCGTGCCGTATTTCAATTAA